>CAEFZX010000932.1:0-17777 GCA_903066825.1 Alfaro cultratus | reverse complement strand
AACACATTTGCTTTAAATAGGAGTAACACAATTACATGGTGCTGAAATAAAGCAAAGTAATCAGGTGGAAATCCTTTCCATAATTTATTTATGTTCATCCAAAGAGTTATTTTTTTCAGTGTGTGCAGGGAAATAAATCTGACTCCTTAAAGTTTGATGGTGCATAAATTGGAATGTCATGTTCCACCGTCCTCTGAAAGTCCAAACATCTCCATCACAGAGTCGTGGTAAAAACAGAGGAAACCCTCCATCTATAAGCTGCTCTGGTGTTCCTTCTGAAGGACTTTGTTCTTTGGTTCCCTCTCACTGCAGCAGTAGAGAGAGCACCATGCTAAATGTTTAATTAGGGCAAACTTCCTCCAGAATGCTGAGTAACAAACTTCTAATCACACACAGCTGATGTCCAAGAATGTCAGAAAAATCCTTCAGGCTTTAATAGAGGCTGTCGTTCTGTTTTCCCATGAATCTAAGTCGATTAAAAGAGATGTACCTGAAAGACTACAGGCTTAAAAGACTGAACAAAACAGAAAACCAAGTGAATATGAAGTATTTGGGAATGTTGCCAGGAGAAACGTCTCTTCTTGCCAAATGGATCACGGTGGCACAGCGTCTGTGATAAAAGTTCCATCTGAATGGACCACCAGATTACTGGGACAGAGCCAGGAGAGCAAATGAGGCCGGGACAGGAACGTTTGGCCAGAAATCATTAGCATAAAAACCTTGCAGCAGCTGGCAAGCATGGTGGCAGAGTCTTGATTATTCTGGCTTTTTTTCTTGTTTTGTTTTTTTTACAGCTTTTTGGAACATTGCAGCTAAGAAGTAAACCACAAACTCTACAGAGAGTCTGGACCCTGGGCTGTTGAGAAACAATTGCTTCCCTTAGGCTTGGACTCTGTTGTGGTTTTAAATGACTGATTTTAACCAATTGATAATGTCTGGATGTGACGTATGTAATGCGCTAGCGCTATGACTAAGGAAGCTACTCTATGAAGATATCCAGAAACTGTGTGTGCTGTAAACAATCATCAACTGACTGCAAAAACCTTCGCCGAGCCCTATGGGAACTAGAGCCATGACATGTTTGACATCAATAAAATGTCTGAAACTTTCCTCTTTCACCAACATCAATTGTTCAATATTTGGAAATGAGGCGTCTTTCACTTCAGCCATTCAGTCCATGTTGGCCACTGTAAAAATAAAAAAAAAATGGGTAAATGTACTGCATAAAGGTGAAGAAACCTTATTGTTAGGACTTTAAACAGATGTTTTTCCTATATGTTTTACTTCATGTAAATGTTTTAAAATCTATGAAAGATTTCAGTTTTTAAACAACAGGAATCTTTGTGAATGAACCCGGAGATATCAATTTTGGATTTATAGAAATGCAAATATATTTAACACGATAAACTGTGAAATCATAATAAAATCCATTCCAGAGCTGATGGAAATGTTTTTTGTTTTTTTTATGAAAATCTTTCCCACAGCGATGCCGTTGTCAAATTACAGGCAGACTACAGAAACTACACAAACTCCATGTCATCGTTCACAACTTCTTCTGTTCACTGATTGGCCAGGATGAAATTAATTCTTTTTTTTTTTTTTTTTAGCATTTTTTTCTCCAAAGAGTTTTTTGCGGCGCTAGTGGCTCGCATTTTCCACAACAGTAGGCTGACAGGAAGGGGGAAGGAGAGGGGGGAAGACATGCGGCAAAGGTTGCCGGGATCGGGAGTCGAACCTGCGACGTCCGCGTCGAGGACTGAGGCCTCCAAACATGGGGCGTGCTAAACCACTGCGCCACCACAGCACGCCCCGGATGAAATTAATTCTGAGAAATCCAACTCAATGGGAGAAATCCCAAATGGAGCAGTGACAGGAGCTGAGAACCAAGTGGAAATCCATACGCAGGAAATGACCAGACTACCTCTAGACCAGCATGTTAAATAAATATGAAGACATCTCCCCAACGGCTAAAGCGTTGAACATGAAACCAGACAAACAGCAGCAAAATAACAGAACGTCTGAAACAGAAATCTGGAAGCAGCAATGGAACCGTCAAATTCCCCAACCTCAACCTGGACGAAATGCTGTTATAGGATAGTTTATCAAATGAATCCCAGCAAATCTGAATGAATAATGCTGCTGAATCTATAATATTTCATGGACTTGGATTTTACGTTTCTGAGTTCTTTAGTCTGGTTCTTGTACTTGGTGTATTATCCTTCTGTTTTTATATTTATCTGTGTTTTAGGTGTTGTTTCAGTGGGTTTAGTTGGAGTTAAAGTTATCCCAGTGGGATCTGTGCTACACTGGACTTTTATCTCACCAAGGGCAACAAAATAGCCCACACAGCATGCGGTGCTTCTGATTCACTATTTTTTGTATTTCAGAGAACTCTTTCAAAATATTTCAGATTTTCAAACACATTTTCCAGCGAAGAAGCTAAACAAGTCTTCCAGGAGACGATGCGGGTCAGTGATGGTTTGGGGTCATCCAGCAATCATTGAAAAACTCCAAATGTGAGAAGGTGGAGCTGAAGGTGGGAGACTGAAAAACATCCTAAAAACGCGGTTCAGTTCCTGATGCTTTAAGAGGTACTGATCTTAATCCAACTCTGACATCAGTCCATCGCTCAATCCAACCCTGGGACTTTGAGAAATGTGTCTTATAAGCCCTGCTTTATTTTGTGGTTCCTCTGTAACCCTCCCTCCAGGCTGGAGGAAGAGCGAGATCAGAAACCTTTCAGTCAGCTAGCTGACCCATGGATTCACTCAAACATTTTCTTTTTATAAAGCTAAGGGGAAAATTACAGTTTTCCAGCGTTGTTTTCTCTGTTTTCCACTCAGAAGATTAATTTATCAGTGAATAAACATTTATGATTTCCTAGTTGAGGTCAGAGATGTAAACCAGCCAAACTGTTACATTTTGCTGCCAAAGAGATATTACACTTGTTAAATTTCTCAAATGTATTTAGACATATGAACTACAGTTGTCAGGAAAGAGTTTACTGGTTAAATAAAATCCACATTTCTTTATGACCAAGGATTTAGTGGTATTTATAACAAAAAGAAATTCATGTTTTATCAAAACAACTGCTTTATAGTTCAATGGAAATACAAATATACACCAGTAATTATGGTCATTTCAATTTAGTGCAGATAATATAAAATTATATATATATATATATATATATATATATATATATATAAAGAAT
The DNA here is from genome assembly GCA_903066825.1 of Alfaro cultratus. Lineage (NCBI taxonomy): Eukaryota > Metazoa > Chordata > Actinopteri > Cyprinodontiformes > Poeciliidae > Alfaro > Alfaro cultratus. Next base: position 14,566 of record CAEFZX010000932.1, on the reverse strand, counting down.
TGTAAAAAACTCCAGTTGTAATGTAGCAAATAAATAAATAAATTAAAAAAATATATGTATAGAAGTAACACAATAACAGAATTAAAATGTATTTGAGCTATAATCACAAACATTTACAAAATTTAAGCTAGAAAATTTAAAAAATGAAGTCATAAAAGACAATATCTGTTCAAGGTTTTAAATTCAAACAAACAAAACAAAAAACAAACGTTCAGAAGAATCAGTTAGAAGGAATTAAACAGGTTTTCCAACAGTTTATTTGCACAAAAGCAAAAGCATTGTTATAGCAAGAAAATAAAAGAAAATAAAACAGGAATTCAAAAGACATGAGTTGGTGAAAAGCTGAACAAGTGTTTGATACTTTAGGTCGTCCTTGTCTGACTAAATCAAAAATCTAATTAAATGCAGACTGCAGTTTTAGAACAAGGTTTTACTTTAAGGAAGAAATTAAAGCCAAACCAGCCTGATCCGATGTGAGAAACTGCTCCTCAAACAGGTTGCATCGCCCTTGGCAACCACAGCTGCCATTAGTCTTTGTGAAAAGTGAGTCTTTTACATCACTGTGGAGAACTTTGGTTCACTTTTCTGTGCAGTCGTTCTAATTCAGCCACATTGCAGGGCATTAGGCTGCCTCTTTAAAGTCATGCCACATCATCTCCACAGACTTTGTCTAGGCCACTCCAGAGCCTTTTGAGGGTTGACTGCTGATAACTGAAGAATCTCTTCCACAGTATTATACAGAGGAGCTGGAAATTCAGCCACAACACCAGAGATGGCGATTAAAAAGAATGATTTTAATAAAGCCTCTGGTATCAACAAGGTTTTGTGAATTGATTAAAAAACAACAACAGAATATTCAACGTTTGTTTCATCTTTTCACCATGTTGTATAACTGAAGTGTTTTGTGAAATAGTCTCCAAACCCCACTGAGGACATGCTAACCTCACCAGTGAAGCCTGCTTTTAAAAATAATCCGTCATTTTCCTCTGACCTGCTCTCATGACTCCAGCGTTGCCATCTGACAGTGACAGAAGCCAAACACTGGCCCTGCGGTGACCGTCCAGCTGCAGGTTCAGCCCTTCCACAGACGGAGTCATCGTCACCGCTGTGGGTTAATGACTGAGCGCCGCTTCCAGACGGGCTGGCAGGAAGTGACGCAATCGCAACTAAATGCTGTGCTATTATCAAGGAGGCTCTTCTGCCTTTCTAGGCTCACTGGAATAAACACTGACCCATAGTGTCTTATTAAAAGAACCAGAGTCATTGGGTGCTGTTCAGAAACAGGGGCAGAAGCTCTTTTGTTCTATGACCCGGTTCATGATCTAGGCCAGAATGTTTCCCCCCCTCAAATGTAACAGAGCTCCCCTACTGCGACTAAATCATCTGTTTCTAAACCTTTTAGCTCCACCGCCTCTTTTACCCTCCTAAAGTTACGCAGATAAACAGGAGGAAATCCTTGTTGACGTCTTGAGTAATGCATCACATCGGATTCAGCTGCAGTTCATCAAACTTTTCCTCTTTAGGTAAAAACGATGGCGTCCAAAACGCTCTCTTTCATCGCTGCTGCTGCTTTTCCCACCCGGCCTGCACATTCTCACTGACAAATGTTTAGGTTTGATCTCTACAGCACACACACACACACACACACACACCTACACACACACACACACACACACACACACACACACCAACGCACAGATTCGTCCATGCGGAAATATATACATCCAGGCGTGTGTGTCAGAGAGTGTTTAATGAGTGTGTGTGCGGTCACAATCTGTCGCCGCCGCTGCATCGAATCGTTCTGTTCTGCTAATGCTCACTGCTGGCTCACAATGCCTTATATTAAACTGAGTCTGAAGGCAAGCATCACGCACACACACACACACACCTCAGAGATGCTAAACAACTCTGAGCTTCAAAGTTGGCACCACAGCATGCTCACGCTGACTCAGACAAGGACGGCACGCCGCTTTCTCCCTCATGTGCTTGCAGGAAGAAAAAAAACAAAAAACACACACACACACACCTTCTAAATGAAGGAACACACCCCCTCACCCACTGTCAGGCACCCAGTGAACATATAAATGGGCTTAAAGGCTTTAGATGTCATGTTATCCGCTGCAGCTCTGTGATCACGTTCTAACAGCTGAGGCAGCTCACGCAAGACGTGTGTGTGTGTGTGTGTGTGTGTGTCTGTGCGTGTGTGTGTGCGTGTGTGTGGGGAGGATCCAGTTTGCACTTCCATTGTGTGTGTGTGTTCTGGCAGGACATGCTATTCAGCAGCTCAGCACTGCAGAACTGAACCCAGTTCATGAAGAATGACTGAGAGGCACCGGCGGAGTTTGCAGACTGATGTGCAGGAGGGCTTTGCTTCCAGAGTGTGTGTTTGGTCTCACTGATGTGCTGACAGGAGGCGGCGAGGAGGTCAGCAGCAGAAGAAACGTGTCCTCCCCGAGAAATAAAGCTCACAAACTGCTCAACTTCACCCACAACTTCTTTATGAAGTTATCCCTCTTTGCTTTTCTGTCATACAGCTGAAGAGTCTTGAAGCCTGAATGGATTTGTTTTACAGAAATTTGTTACAGGCATAAACATGGTGGTGGATAATTGTGAAAAGAAGGGAAAAATACATGTTTTTTAAAATAGATTTTTAAGGAAAAGTTATCCAGCCCTCAATCAATACTTTGTGCAATATTAAAAATAGACCATTTTTCAACCTTCTTCCAGCTGCTTGATAACCTCTTGTGCTAATCCCAAATGAGCTGCCTTACAGTCATTGACTGTTTTTAATAAAGATCTTTGCAGAGGGAGAAGTCAAGGAGTTTTCACGCCTTATAGTCCAGTCCAATGTTGCAACATGTTTTTCATTTTCAGCTGGTGTTTCTTTTTCACGCTGCACTGAGAATTAAACCCATTGAGCAACCTGTTCCCCTCATCGCCTTTGGTGGCGCTGCAACCAAGAACTACTGAAAGAAATGACACAAAAACCTCTGAAGACACTGAGAGCGGCGTCCTTCTTCAAAACGTTAACACAAATTTAGTGGCATCAGATTTTAGAGGTTGCAGGATTTCTCTTTTGTTTTAGACAAAAGACTCCGGTAGCACTTAACACACGTTTGTTTTGGTTGTATTTACCCAGAATCCCCTGCGATATAGTCCGCTTCCTGCTTTTGGAGCGTTCTCCAGTCCGCTTGGCATTCACATACGCATTCAAACCGAACCAGAGTTCAGTTCAACTGAACTTAGACAGAGGTTTGTAGGCGCACCAGAGTTTGCTTATTTGATCAGAGTTTGATTAAACGTTCCCACCTTCCCAAATGAACCAAACTTCATTGACACTCCAGCTCCTCCAGAGGCACCATGCTGCTCCTCTTGGGGTGTGTGGAGGTGTGTTCATCTGAACAGTGTCCATGTTCAGATGATGGAGCTCAAGAAATGTTAAGTTATTGTTTTATAACCTAACCTTTCTTTAAATCTCTCCACAACGTTCTCCCTGGCCTGTCCACTGGGTTCCTTGGTCATCATGATGCTGGTTCTCTGAAGAACCTCTAAAGCCAGAAACAGAACAGTTCATTTATCCTGATATTAAACTCTGCCCAGGTAAAACGCATCAACACTTTTGAAGATGGAGCTGCTAAAGCCATTTTGGTTGTACTAAGTTTTATTTAAAGATATTAAAGCAAACCAAATTTTCAGATTTATTCTGCAAATAATACTGAAAATCACATACCATCTTTCCACTTTACATTTCTGTGCTACTTTGTACTGGTCTGCCCCAAAACCCAATAAATGTACTGGGAATGTGGAAAATGTATCTTGAATGAACATAATATTTTTACAACACAGCTTATTACTATATATTTCTGGAATCTTCATCTATTCATGTATTCTTTCATAATTTCTTTCCCCCATGGTACACTACTTTCTCAGAGTGTTTCACCAGCATAATGTCAAACTGCAGCCTTCTGCGTTTTTACTAATTGCATCTGAAATGATTCCCCCGGAGTGCTGTTGGTTAAAACGGCGTGCAACTAAGCAGGTTATTTTTTTGGCTTGTTGTGCCTCCCGTCTGAAACAGCATTTATCACACTTCAGCTGTTGCCGAAGGTTATCATTGCTTCCAAATGCCCTGCTCACCACCGCATCACACAGAAACTGTAGGTGGACAAAAATGGCCAAGTCAGGTAACGTGAAAAACTGGCAACTTAAGTGAGAAGGGATTTTTTATTTTTTATTTTCTTCTGAGCCAGGAGGTGCAGTTGTTGATGAGCTTCACTATAGTTCTTTCTAAAGTAATTCTATCAGTGGAGGAAACAAAAAGCTGCAATTTACAGTCCTAGAAAATAACAAAGGGAAATTACTTGAATAGAAATGTTCATTCTCAATTGAATTTGTGATTTGTAGAAAGAGAAGAAAAAATATTATATTCAAATCCGTGCATCAAATAAAAAAGATATATTAAATACATAAACAAAGAACTCGATAAACGACCAAAAAAAGCCCTTTTTGACCCTTATATAAAACTTGTTGTAAACTATGATGCTTTTAGTCCTGATTTAAATCAACCAACAGCTTCCATACAAACCAGGTCTAAACAAGATCTTGTTTAGTTCTGAACATGAACAGAGGAGGTTCTTGATGACATCATACATCTATATAAGTGACCACTAACTCTGAAATATGTCAGCCCAAGATCATTCAATTTTTCGAGGGATGGTGGAAAAGAAGCAAAATCACAAAGGTTAAAAAAGTCTGTGACTTTATTAGTTAAAAGAGGTCAATGCTCATGCTAAGAATGTGCAATTATTAATTATTTACTTACTTGTGAATATATACAGTTGTTTTTGTTGAAATGACCATCCCGAGCATGAACCATGTGACCTCTTTTGTCTTCTAATCTTTAAAATTTATCCTACGACCCCAAGGTTGACCTGAACTCCACCAGCAAAACAAACGAGTAAAGTGTGAAAGGTGTTGCATCTTTGCAGGTGCTTAGCAGCTTCCAGGAGCCTAACTGCCTTTAATCTTTGCAGCTGGGTGTCAGCGCTTGTTGTGCATGTGTGCGCCCGAGATTAATAACCCCCCTCCTTTGAATATTTGCTTTCCCAGCGTTCGTTTGTGTATCCGGCAACAAGCTAAATGCCACGCGCATTCATCTCCTAATAAGCCGACACTAACGCGGGGATTTTCACGAGAGGGGGAAATAATTGCCTGTTCAAGTGCTTTTTCATAAGTTCTACGTCTAATTTGGCAACTCATGAAGTGTGTCATGAAGAGTGGGAAGAGGAGAGAGGATCACAGCTCTCGCCTCCAGTCTACTCCTCACCCAGAACAGCCTCCTCCTTTCTTCTGTCTTCCCTGCTTTCTTTTCATCTGCTTCTCCTTAGCTTTTTCTTTTTTTCCGTTCTGTTTTGCCCTAATTCTCATATTTCAAAACTCACCTTCAATCAGACATCTCCTCAAACGTGTTCTCTCCTACACACACGCGCACAAACCCGTACTTTCTACTCCACTGACGTGCCTTTGGAGAGGAAATCAAGCCCTTTTTCTTTGACTTCCCAGTTACTGACAGGAATTTAACGCTATTCTCCCCCCTCCCCCCCCGCCCCGCCTTCATGCTTAGTCGACACATTGGCAAGCATCGTATTGTAAAGATCTGGCACCCATGAGAGTAAAAGTGTCATCTAAACTTCTGAACTGTAACTGATACGGTAGTGTACGGGAACAATGGATGGCAAAATCCCTTTTTTACTCAATAGTCGTCTGAAATCCCTGCATTGTGACTGGTCAAGGTAGAGGGAGGGGAAGGAAGGAAGGGAAAAGAAGAGGTGTTAGTGGGATGACGCATGGTGTGGAGGAAATGAAACCAAAGGAAAGAGAGAGAGGGAGGACGAGAAAATGAAAGACTGGAGTGCTGGGTTGATAATGTCAGGGTGAAAACTGATGCCAAGAGTAACCGTCCAGCCAAGAGCTGGAATTACCACGTAGACAGACGCTGCATGAAGTCCACTGCAGGGGGAGCTGAATGCTATAGCGGTGGGGGGCCGACATGAACACGATGAAAGGAAGTGCTTGCTGGGAGACGACGTTTGACACCGCGCACAGGCGATTTGCAGCAGCGCTTCAGAACAGATGGCACCGCGGTGGCACAGGTGTGGTCGGTATGACGGTGCAGCGGATCTGACCTGAAGAAGCATCAGGCGAACAGTTTCGGCATGTGTCCAGTTTTAGACACATGCCGTTTAGAGGCATAAGAAAGGCAATTTGTGATGTGGGCAAGATAAAGTCAAAAAACGTTAAAAAATAATGCAGTGTGAACCAAACTCTGGAAATAAGTCCTGGTACAACTTTGGAAGAGTTGGTACCGTGTATTGCTCCATACCGGCCCACTTTAAGCACCGTTCTAGTGTCTATAAAGGAAGGCAGGTACAGATCATTACATTTGTCTCACTTTACCTTTAAAGAACCACCTGGTGTAAAAGACCTTTGACTAGCACATTTATTTTGGTGTTCCTCCCCCTCTTTAACTGTCTTCCAATCAAAGTTCATGCTTATCCAGGCCGTTAGCACATTTCCTGTCCCGAAACAAAGTGACATTTTTCTGTCATTTGACCATGTTGTCATTTGACAGTAACGCTCTTCTTTTATTATTTTGTCATATTAAGCAAAATGCATTGACTTTCACCGTGTGCGTCTCCAGTCGTTCATCCTTCAGATTCCTCACAGCACCGACTATGGGCTGACAGATGAGGTGGTTAAACAAAGCTGAGGACATGAGGCAATGCTCCATCCACGCTCGGCTCACTAAATGACGGCATTATCTGTGTGGATCAGTACAAGGTCATCATACACCGACTGCTGGCATTATTCCAGCGAACTCGTCCCCCGCCTTCCCTGAGATGCATCTTAAAAGAAACAAAGCTTTTGGCAAAGACACTGACGGGTGACAACATTCGTTTGACACCGTATCCATGGCAATGTCATTGACGCGCCGTGTCTGTTCTTACCTAAAGTCATTGACATGCCAAACCGCTGCCTGGGAATGTCTTCCTTCATTATGTAAAGGTGATGCAGTAGAAATATACGACATCGAACGTGTCAGGTTTGGTATTTCTGATTGAAGCGCACATTACACGGTTGACACTGGAAGATTACTAATACTTTCACCTGCATGCATATCCACTGTTTTTTGCACTGTTTGCTTTTCAAATAGTGTGAAATAAAAGCTGGAGCACCTCCCCTCCCCCTCTTGTTTCTGCTCTGCTGTACTTTAATCTCAGTCTTAAAGCCTCAGGCAGCAATAGCATCAATTTCGGTTTGCTAGCTTACCTTCGTGTGGCTCCGCATGTTAATCATTAGCCTCCCTCCATCCCTCTCCCTGAGCTGGGCACACGGCCACTCAGGCTGTAGCCCAGAAAGTCTGGCAGTGAATGGATCACTAAAACAGCTGTAAAGACTTTAAACTGGGCTACTGAGACAGAGCCAGGCACCTGCAGACACTGTTTGGCTCTCTGACGGAGCGGCTCCCGTACGGAGAGGAGCTTCTTTACGCCGGGTAGCCTGAGAATCAGCGAGCAGCTGTCGGCCTCCCGCCCGTCTCTCACATCGTGCTCATATATACTTCATCTCCTGTTTGTAGACCCTTTTTCTTCATTGTTGTTCAAAGGCTCTTTTTTTATGTTTTATCTTTTCTTACTCTCCTCCCTGCTCAGACTTCCTCCTCAGGTAAACCATCATCCTTCCTGAGGAGCCTGGTTGTTGTTGTTTTTCTTTTTCTTAACCCCGGGAGGCTCACCTGCTCACTTGAACCCTTCCTGACTGACTTTTATCTCCCTCCCTCTCAGACCTTCTCAGCCTTTCTCTGCTTCCCTCTTGCTTTCTCTCAGTCTCTCACTTTTTCCTTCTGACCTGGTTGCGCTGCATCCTGCTGGAAGGCCCGTTGCGGTTCACGCTGGCTCAGCTTTGTGCGTACACAATCACACTCAGATACAAATAATGAAAAGAAAGAAAAAAAAACAGAGGACGAAAGAACAGAGATTGTCCAAAAGCCTTTCCTTCTTTCTTTCCTTTTTTGTCAAGTGCGTACATCCACTAAGTGATCTGAAAACACAGGTTTGCTCAGTACACATCCAAACAGATGAGCACGCTGGCGGACATATGCTGATGGGATTAAACACTCTGTCAGGCGTTACTGTGCATGTCCAGGTCGGATAAATTTGCTTTGTTGCAAACAGGAAAAGCTCACAAAAAGACTCACTGCAATTATTATTGGAAAGCAACACATGATTGATATTCGTGTTTTGTAGAAATAATATTTAATCACACTAACAACTAGTAAATTACAACACTTAAGTTAAAAACAAGTGAAGAAAGCGATTCAGCTCATCAATAACTGATATGGATGAAATTCTAAGGTTTCCTTATTTAATATTTCAGGCTCTTGACCTTAAGAGTGATTTGATATTTAACATGCAGTTCCTTCGTATTCTTTGAATGCTGTTATATTTTGTCACACTACAACCACAAACCTCTGTTGAGATTAGGAGCAGATCATTTTAGTGGAAGCTAAGTTTGCTAAATATTTTCAAAGTTCTGTCCATAAATGTGTTCACTGTTGGAGGCTGTATTTGTGAGACCAAAAAAAAAACCTAGTATATTTTATGGTTTTCACCATTTCTTACAAATAAAATTCTGAAAAATGTGATGTTTATTTGTTTTCAACAAATTTTACACTGATATCCCTAAAAACAATCCATTATGGTTCTTCATGAACAGATCTGGACCCATCTGTTAAGTGAAGCCTTGAGAGGTTTGCTAGAGAATATATTATAATCAATTACAGCGCCTGAAAAAAGTATTCAACTCATTGGATGTTTTACCCTTTTAGTTACTTTTATAAATCAATTATGATAATAAAAAAAAGGCTTTTTTGAAAAACAAAAATTCCAAAAAAATCTTTTTAATGTCAGACTAATTTCTAAAAAATGACAAAACTAAAGTTCCAAACCAAAAATTAGAGTATTAGCAGGAGTGTGCTCACTGCTGCTCATTTACTCTGCTCATTGTTTTCATTTTCATTTCATTTTTTTTTAGAACAAGGAGGCAAAAAATGATTTAGCAGATGATAGCAATGCTAATCTTTCATAGGTATAGAGCAGCACATACAGTAGATGTGGAGCACTAACAAAGCAGCAATTGGACCAGTCAGAAAAGCCATAAGCTAATGCTACCTTCTACTTGCTGTTTGCTCAGTTTGTTCTGTTTCAGTGAATTTACCCTTTCAGAAAGTCTGTAAACCTCAGATGACCTGATTTAGACGTCATCATCAACTGACCTTTCAATTCCATCCGGTACATTTCTCAGTCTGATGCGCGACCTGCTGGGGAAGACGTATACCAGGCCACTGCGTCATGTTGCTGGAGAAACAGAAGTCTGTTTCTAAGGGTTTAGGTTCACCTGGATCAGTGCATATGCTTGTGTTGGAATGGCCCAGTCAAAGTCCAGACTTAAAACCAAAATGAGAATGCATGGAAAAATTAAAAACCTAAAGCTGGTGGAGAGATACCCCAAAATATTTGATGTGAAAACAGTGAGAGTTGGTTCTGCAAAGGATTTAGTCAGATGGGCTGGATCCAGATCCACACAATGTATTTTTCTTGAAGAACTTTCAAAATCGGATGTCTTTATCCTTTCTTGTCATAGTTAAGTGATACTCTGTGTTGGTCTATGACATAAAATCCTGATACGTGAAACTGAGGTTGGAGAAACAGAACCAGAACCAGCTTTATTGGCCAAAGGTTCAGGACCTTGGTTTGACCAGCTTACATTATACAGACATTAAGTATAAATATATAAAGCTTAACAGAAAGAAAGCAAAGGAGAAAAACAATTTGCACATGTGCTGCAAATTTTTTTATATATATAAAGAATAAGAAACAAGAAACACAGACATGCTTTTTGTGGTTGTAACAGGACTTTTGGGTAAAAGCTACTTATTGTTTGAATAGCTGTTTACTGCTATGAAACCAGTTTATTTATTCACTGAACATAGACTGAAGTACAAAACAACATGTCATGACCTTCCTAAATCATGACATGTCATTGCCAAAGTCATGTTTTGCCAAAAGGGATTTTTTTTTTCTTTTTCTTGCCTAAAACATTTGGCTAAAGCTTACGTGGGTCATTATTTTAGAAAGGCGATGATGTTTGGAATGTTTTCTTTGACAAGTCAGAGAGGTTTCACTTGCAGGTACATACAAAGTGTGACCAGCATGTAGAGTCGGCCATTGGCAAACAGTAACCATGCCCCAATAATCACATCCATTCACCTCGATTCCTCCCCTCCCGTGCTTATGTAACCTCATAAGCCCATCTCTCCCCTGCTGCCATACAGATGAAGTCTGGACCTCGGCTCTCATACTGCATCAACCGCCATTTGCAGATTACAGTGGAAATTGGCCGAGCCTATTCCCTTCAGAAAGGAGACGCTGATTTGCCCGACGACACGAGGCGCCGGACAGCAGGGGAAATAACTACTCATATGTCTGACCCAGCAGGGTGGCAGCGCATCAGGCTGAGAAAAAATGTACCAAACCACATTGAAAGGTCAGTTGGCGTTGGAGTCTCTACAGTCGAATCAGGTCACTGGGAATTTGAAGAGTTTGTTCTGAAAGGTGTTTGGTGAATACACTAAAGCAGAGCCGGGAGAGCAAATGGCAGTCAGAGCATTTTGCTGTGGCTGTCGCTGCAGTTTGAAAAGATTGTGGAGAATGCAACTTGGAAGAAGAAGCTTTAAAAATGAGCATTGTAAGAATTTGACAATGGTGAGATCACTGAGTGAGAGAATCTCCAGAACGTCTGTTCAGTGTCCATCAGACATGGTCAAAGGAAGGAACAGGGGGAACCAGAGACCGGGTCACCAAGGCTGACCAGTAACGCTTCCAAAATGCTTTCAAACTAAATATTTAGCTTTTTAATTTTAGGGTTTTTTATTTCTTTGGAAACTAAATATCTTAGATAACAAATACTTAGTTTTCAAACTAAATATTTAGCTTGGAAATGCATTTGTAGTTTGAAACTAAAGGTTTAGTATGAAAATTAAATATTTAGTTTTGAAAAGAAAATTAATTTGGAACTAAATATTTAGTTGGCAAAGTAAATATTTAATTTGGAACCAAACACTGAAAACTAAATATTTAGCTCAGACTCAGACATTTAGTTGGGAACTAAATATTTCACTTCCTAACTAAATATCTAATTTGAATGCTGAATATTTATCTTCTTGTGAGTTAACTATCAGTTTGGAACTCATATATGTGTGAAAGTGAATATATGACTTTGAAAAATGAACACTCGTAATTGTTTTTTTTTTTTTTGCAGCAATCTAAATAAACCAATATACTGCTGTTAATTTGTTACTGTGTGACTTTACAAACGGCACCTCATAATGTTCTACCTGCCAACTTCCAGAACTTCAGGCCTCAGTCGCTAACAACAGAAAAATGAACACCTTAAAAGGTCAAGTAGAGTCCAAGTCTTCACATGTTAGGGCAGCTTTGACAGCAACATGGAAAACAAACTATTAGGCAGATGGTCATTACGCCTGATTTGTGCATGTGTTCATTTAATATTGACCGTCAGGAGTTACCTCTGAGTTATTATGCTGTGATCAGGGGTCATAAGCTGTCATATTTCATAAGAGTCAGCAAGTACAAATGAGTGTCAGAGCCGCAGTCACTGGAAACAGATTAATGGTGTAAAGCAAATGGTCTAAAATGGTCTGAATACTAAAATGTTGGTATAAAAATACAAAAACAGCCAAAAAGTAAATCTAATGCTATTATTTACGTACATGAGTATGAAGTGGAAGTAGGGTCAAAATGGCCATGTGGTGGTTCTATGGACCCATCGCATGTTATTGTTCACATCTGGAAATTTCTTTTACTTTTCATTAACAAAATGAAACCTGGAGATGTAGGTATTATTAATTTAGAGCAGTGCACAACTGCAAACAGAAAAACTGTTAGGTGCAACTCAACACCACCTTTTTCCCGCTCTCTGTGCCGGCTACGCCACACACAGACTTGCTGCCATAGCAACTGACAACAACGCCACTTTATGTTTCAGGATTCAACACCAAAAAACACTCCGACATTTCCCAAGAATATTCAGTCTGTTACAGTTTCATGTTTCTGGGAGTGATGTTTAGTTCGCCATATGAGGGGCATATTGGGAAAAAGACCAGATGATCCTACAACAACCAGGAAATCAAAATACATCAAGGTGATTCCAAGAACCAAATTCTTGCTTTTTATTCCAAGTTTTCCATTGTTCTTCTGAAACAAATCTGAGGGATTATATTCCTCATGGATTATTCATTTGATAAAAAATCCCAGTGTTGCTTCAGAGCTCCATGAATACAAGAGAGAGAGAAACAATCTTTCCTCTCTGTTTCCATTTCAGCATCACTGAATCTAGTTGAAGGTGATTTTATTGGCAATCTTAGCAGGAGTTTTATTGATGATCAGACCACAGAGAAGATGATTGATACCATGACATTTTTTAACGTGGTGGACTTGTTTTCTTTTGCTTAATCTCAAAGCAGCCGGAAGCTGACCCAGTTTGTTCTCCAAGGACCAGAAAATGTTGATTTAAATATTTCAAAAGGGACTTCCTTCTCGGAAATAAGAATTTATTTCTATTCATAAGCTGTGAATTGTGTTACAAACTGTCATTTCTCTTTCCTTGTGTTTCTCTAGCATGTCTTTATCCAGGCTGCAGAGGAGCAGAAAAAAGGTGGCAGCAGAATGCCCTGTAGCCAAAACGTCCACTGCAATGTGTGTGTGTGTGTGTGTGCGCGTGCGTGCGTGCGTGCGTGCGTGCGTGTGTGTGTGTGTGTGTGTACTCCATCAGGCTTGGTTGGGAAACAGTGGCGCATGAAAGCTTGTGCAATACTGGATGATTTACAGCAATAAGTAAATGGCCTCTTACGCTGTGTTTCTCCAATTCGTTTGAATAAAATCTGTGCTTGTGTGAAAATCTCATTTAGTTAATGATATTTTAGGCCACATTCGTCAAGAAAAGTGGAAAACTCTGAGGAGTTCAAAAAAGATCGAATGCCACAGTGCAGAGGAGAACTGTAGTACTTTCTCTGGAAAAAAATAAGAAATATTTTTTTATAAATCCAACATCTCTATAAACACACATTTGGTGTTAAAAATAGCTTAGACCAGAGGTTCCCAAAGTGTGGGGCACGCCCCCTGGGGGGGCGCAGTGCCATTGCAGGGGGGGGCGCGAGAAGAGGTATGGATGAATGGGGAAAAAATTTAATAAAATAGTTACACAAAAGTGTTTCACTGTAAAGATGGTTTGTACTTTTTTTTGCAACCTGAAGTGTGAAATAAACTTCAGTGAAGTTTGAAAACAAAATATATGTACGTATAGGTTTATGTCTGGTTAAATGATGTGTGGGCCCAGTTGATCTTTTTTTTCTATTTTTGGGGGGGATTTTATTGTAATCCATAGGGGGGGCAGAAAATCTTTGGGAACTACTGGCTTAGACTGTAAATTCATGGAAATCCAGAGTGAAATCATCATCTGTCAGAGGTCCACAGTGAGTTTTAGCAAAAAGTTCAAGAGTCATTCTGGTTTTTTTTACTTTGTGCACTTAGATTTTAGTATAAAAAGTATACTTACTAAAAAAAACAATAGGAATGGTCTGTCATATCATACAGAGCTTATAAAACATATTCATCTTCTTGGATGTTTTACCATTTTCTGCTTTGAAAACCAAATCAAACATGATCAACATATTGTGGCTTTTTTTGACAAAAAATAATAAAACAAAAAACTTTTGCCAGATCCTGGGTTCTTTTGATTATTTGATGCTAGTTCCATAATTATTATGTTTTTTAGTTTCCTATTTGAGTAGATCAGCCTTGTTTCTGTTTTATTTGAGTTCAGTCCTTAGTGATTCTCGTTTACTATGTTTGTTCCTTGTGTCTCTTACTTCCTCTGGAGCGTACTCTAGGGTTATGGCCCCCTGTGCCATTTTTCTCTCTCTCCCCTCACATCTGCCATCTGTTTCATAATCAAGCTTCCAGTACATGTTATACTCCTCATGCTCAGTCACTCCTTGTTGGTTCCTCCCATTAAATCCCGTTACTTCCCCAGTTCATCCTGCTGGCTTTTTGTTCCTGGTTTTTGTTTCAGCTCTGGCTCCCTGTGATTTTATTAAAACATCAAATTCAACTTGATGCCTTCGCCTGCTGCAGGGTCAATAGAGGAGCCATGTTGTCATGACTTCCGGGAGGCGGAGTTACAGAAAGACCAGGAGTTTCTTAAAGAGACAGAGGTCCAATTTCAAGTCATTAAATTAGGAAGTCAAATTTCTCTTGCAAGACATTTGATATATGTAGCATTTTTATAACATCTGAAGGTAACATACATAGTTACTTGATTATGCTATAAAATGCTGCTACTGTATATGACTACAAATTACATAATACTGCCACTTTAGGTTACTGAAATAAAATAAACTTTCAATAAAATTCCAAGTTATTACATT
>CAEFZX010000930.1:0-46670 GCA_903066825.1 Alfaro cultratus | reverse complement strand
CGGCTGCTTACCGTAGTTGCGAGACCTGTTGTGGCTCAATATTGGTCCATAGATAAGGCGCACCGGATTATAAGGCGCACTGTCGGCTTTTGAGAAAATTGAAGGCTTTTAGGTGCGCCTTATAGTGCGTAAAATACGGTAATAGTAGAGACTTCTTTTTTTTTTTATCTGTTTGTCTTGTTTTTATCTCCAAAGTCTGGTACTTAAAAAGTTTGAAAGCTTACCTTGAAATTTATTTAAAAAGTGCTTGAATTTTACTGTGGGAAAGATGTACGAACATGAAATCATAGAATAGGTTGATATTGGACCCGTCACCCTGCAGGCTGTGTGTTAACTCTGCGATTTGTTGTTGCAGGTGGGCCATCATCGGCCTGACAGACCAGTGGGTTCATGATAAAATCCCCCAGTAAGAAAAACCTCTGCATTTTGAAAAAGGTTTTTGATACGAATCACAAAGCGTCTCTCAGAGAGATTTTATGTTCTCGTTTTAGCATGAAGTACGTGTCGGACATCGCGACGGTTCAGCGCCACGTTTCCCGACACAACCACCGAAACGAGGATGAGGAGAACTCTCTGTCCATCGACTGCATGAGGATCTCCTTTGAATACGAGTATCCTTCATTAAGGACCCTCAGTCAAGCATAAACATAGCTGTTATCCATGGAAACGCCAGACTAGAAGCTGATGCAACCTTTCTCAAAAAATTCTAATGCAAAAGTACAGACGTTGTATGGAGCTCTGGTAGTGCCAAAATTTTTTTATACATTTTGGAGGTTTTAATTACTTAAATCTCTATAAATTTGTTTTTAGTTTACCTCAGCTGCATCAGTTTTTGCACAGGTAATGTGAATCTATGGTTTGTGCAAGTCTGTAACTTTATTTATGATATTTCTAAAAGATTTATAGTGCAAAGTATATAAATCTTATTCTATCTGGCGAGGGACAAAAAAATACAAATTATTTATGTTTCCTTGCTATTTTCTCTGAAACTATAGCAGCTGCTTTAATACTTAAACATCTGGTGGAGTCTTCAAAGTGTTAGCTCTATTTTGATACCAAGATTGTAACTTTGTAATCGCTGAGAAAAACTAAATTTGGTTTTGTTATTTTAACCGTATGTCAGAAATCCTTGTATTGCTTATAGATTCTTGGATTTTGTTTTGTTTTGCCATAAGATGTTTTCTCTTAACGCTTTTCTTTAGCCTTCGTTTGGCGTTGTACCATCACTGGTCTCTGTATGAGAGCATCTGCAACTCCTACTACACAGCATGCAGCTTCAAGCTTTGGACCCTAAAAGGACAAAAGAAACTCCAGGAGTTCTTGGCTGACATGGGGTACGAGCTTTGTGTAAAAACAGTGCTGAGATTTCCTGCTTTTTTATTATTTATTTTGTGTTTTGCTCTGTATGTGTGCGTTTTTAATTCTTGTTACAGGCTACCACTGAGACAAGTTAAACAAAAATTTAAGTCAATGGACATTACGATCAAAGAAAACCTCAGGGACGTCATTGAGGAGTCGTCGAATAAATATGGGTATGTATACAAGTTAAAAAACTCGCTCATGTGTGCATCACTGTCACAATAACAAATCTTTCTGGATGATAAATTGTTCCAGTTATTACGATAAATGATAATGTTGTTTTGAGACCATTTTCAAGCAATATAATGATAATGACGTAATAATACAAGAACACATTCTCAATGATCAAGGAACTTTTACACTCAAATGAACATTTAACACTGGAACAGGAAGACATTTTAAATATCCAAAATAATTAAACAAAACAAAATTAATTATGAATTTTCTGTAAACAAATTTGTCCTTCAAATAAAGGACTAGTTGAGGCCAAAGCACCAGACTGAAGACTTTTGTCATCCAATTTATGGTAGAAAAAAAACAATAAATCACAAACATGGAAATTATTGAGCTTGTTATAATTTGTCATGTGATTGATTGATTTATTGCTTATTGTGACAGACCTACATGTGACCCAAACAATTCAGGACTCTAAACTTCCACAGCAGATTAAAAATAACCAATAATGTACAAGATAATGGTCCATGGGGTGAGATCGAAGCCAACAACGAAATAGAAATAACTAAATGGCACCAATAGAAGAAGAAGACGAAAACAACAAATTAAAAAGTGCAAATGAAGCAACCTGTTGCTTTACCAGCTGTAACATTGGTTTCATATTTTCCTGTGAATGTGACAGAATGAAGGACATTCGCATTCAGACGTTTGGTGTCCACTTTGGGTTTAAGAACAGCTTCCTGGCCAGCGACATGGTGCACGCCACCGCCGCCCTGCTGGAGAGCACGGAGCGGGACGAGAACGACCCCACCGACAACTTCATCAAAGCACTCGATGCCCTCTCACGGTGCGTACACTATCCAGCACTAACTTGTCTTAATGCTGTCGCCTTTCTGTAAAATAGAACTGCTGCTGCCGTTGCACATTTTTAAAGGGGACCTATCATGCCAAATTCACATTTAGCACTTTGTACTTTGGTCTCAACTAAAAAAACAACCAAAGAGCTTAGAAACACACAGTCGCTTTTTGGCAAGAAGTTAATCTTTTTTGGTTTGGTGAAAATTAGCAGACATTACCCTGCAACCCCAGCAAAGGAGCCCGTTACCTAGCAACCCCACCAAAGTTCCACCCGTCACCTAGCAACCCAAGCTGAGCGCCTGAGCGTTTGGTCAGCTGGTTTTACCGCTGCATGCTCTCTACCATGGCTGCTGTAAAAAAAAAAAAAAAAAAAAAGTATTTTGTTATTGAATTAAAAAGCCCTAAATTCGTGCAGCTAAAATTAAGATCTTAAAATGTCTTGAATTAATTTTAAAAGCGTAAGTTGGCCTTAAATACATGAATCACAAGTCTTAAATTTTGTCTTTGCCGAACTCTTTAATCGTATATTCTATGTAGTTTTCTTTTTTTTTCCTGAATTCTCGCAGGTCTTTTCTGTCAGGCGAATGTTTGAGTCACGCACAGATATCTATTGCGTTCCGTTAACTAGTTGCTAATATAACCTTGCTAACGAGCTAACTGTTTTTTTTGTTGTTTTTTGTTGTTGCTTCAGTCGTGGTTAAGTGTAAATTTATGGTTGACATTCATCTTCACCACTGGCTCACCACTGTTGCCATCCTGTAGGAGGCTACATGCGTTCTGTAGAAAAAAGCACTATGATGGTTAAGGCTGTGGATAGCATTTCAAAATAAACACATTTCTTCTTTAAATTATATAGGTCTTCAATTTCATTCTTAATAAGTCTTAAATTTTAATTGGTGAAACCTGTGCCAATTCTTTTTTTATGATTGTGAGAATAATCAATGACTAAAATAATTGTTATCTGCAGTGGGAGTGAAAATTAGCATCAGCAGGTCATACTTCTGAGAAAACTATAATCTGTCATTGCGTCGATAGTAATACCACATATATGCAGGTGCACATTAATTTGTTTCCATTTGTTTTGTGCAGGAGCAACCTAGATCGTCTCCTATCAGGCATTGACCTGGCAAAGAAGAAGCTGATTGCCATCCAGCAGACTGTCGCTAGCTGCATCTGCACTAACATCATCCTGTCGCAGGGACCCTTCCTCTACTGCTACCTCATGGAGGTACGTCTGTTTACTCATGAAGATGTTTCTGCTGAGCTGCAGATTCCCAGGTAAACTCCTGTTTCTTATGTTTTTCCATGAAGGGAACACCTGATGTGAAGCTCTTCTCCAAACCGCTGGCGCTAACTCTACTCTGCAAATACCTGCTGACGGCGTTCGTCCACTCAGTGAGTACGCACAGCGTTTGATTCTGGAGGGAATGACCACACAGGTGCTTTAAGTCCTTCAAGATCCTTGACTTTCTATTAGGTGTTTAATTAATTTATTTATTAATATATACTATATATTAATTAATTTAATAACATAAAGCTACATATTTTTTAAAGTTTAATCAGTAATACTTTTATAACAAATTTATGTCAGATCATGATTTCTTGGTTAATGTCAAGTTGTCATAACANGTCATGATTTACCGAATGACACTTTATGACAACAGTCATAAATATTCATGAAGACTTACTCATGTTTATGACAGGTGTTATGACAGTCTTATTCACAACCGGTCAAATAAAGTGTTACCAAAAAATTTTTTAGTTCATTTGTGTAATTTTTACCTCCAAAGTCTGGTGTTGGAAATGTTTGAAAACGTACCTTGAAAATGCTTGAAAAGTTCTTGAATTTCAGTCAGACTCAGACTTTAAGGCTTTCCGCTCGTTTATTTGTTCTCCTGCTTGTTCAGACGAGGAACAAACGCTGCAAGCTGCTTCCTCTCATCATGGCTGCTCCTAAAGACGTGGAGAAGGGAACCGTTATCGTTGTGGGAATCCCTCCAGAGTCAGAGACGTCAGACAAGAAGAAGTAAGTTTCCACTTTCAGTTCTCAAACCTCTTGAGAATTTTTTATTCTCAACCCGTGAACTCTGTTTGTCTTTTCTTGAAGCTTCTTTGGTCGGGCCTTTGAAAAAGCTGCAGAGAGCACCAGCTCCAGAACCCTTCATGATCACTTTGACACATCGAGTAAGTGGCGCTTATTTACCGTCCCATGTACCCTGTCCCTTCGTTAATGTAGGAACTGTGACGCTACTTCATAAATAAACTGAGTCAGTCTACCAAAATTACTCAGAGAATCAACAACTCAACCAGAAAATCACAAAATTACAGAGAACATTTAAAGCTCTGCAGGCCTCACTTGTTCAGTTATAATCACTGTGCATGACTTAATATGCATCAGAGAAACGGTCATTATTCCTGCATTGCTTTACTCTTTTCAAGGAAGAAAATTCATAAAACTAAAAGTTAATTTGCTTTGGTGTTAAAACAGAAATAAAACCCCATGAGGATAATGCATTATTTACAAAATATTTTAAAATTATCAATTTTTATTAGTGATAATGAAGGCTACTTTGACACTGCAGGTCTTGATGTTGAATCTCTTTTTTTCCCCTTTTTTGGGCCATAGCAGGTAGAAAAGATTTTTCCCAAAAAAAAAAAAAATCCTCTAAAGTTTTATAATATTTTTAGAAATTTTGTAGAAAACAAAAAAGCCTTGAACATTTCTGAGTTAGAAAAGTTGAAAATTTGCAATAAAAAAAAAAATACATTTTCAGATTAATCTGACATTTTCTAGAAAGAAACTTGGAATTTTTTGAGTTTGAAAAGTAAAAAAGAAAAAAACTGAAATGATCTAAAAACTTTTCTAGCAATAACTAATTTTTTTTCTAGAAGAACTGTGGAGATATCAGAGTTTATTTGCGTCCACCTTTTTTTATTCTAAAAAATTTTGGCTTCAATTTTCTCATCTTTTTCACCTTTCTATCTTCAACGACCCTAAAGAGTCATTGTGTATCTTGACGGACTGGGGAAGATTTTTGGAAAACGTTTGCCTCCTTGTCTGGACACCAGGTGGCAGGATTGTCTCATGTTGATCCTAAAAGCTAAACTCCACAGAAGACATAATTCCTGATTTATCCTGTCAGTTTCAGCACCTTTGAAATGTTTCAGATTATTTCCAGTCATTATCACCTCAAACATTCTGAGCATTTATTTTCCCAGTTTCCTCCAGGGAATCTGCCGCATGAAAACACACACCTGGGCTGTGATGGATGTGTTCTGTCATTTTTTTTATGTTTTCAGTTTATTTATCTGTGTGTTTCTGTTTACAGTAATCGAACTGAAGTCGGAGGATCGGAGCAAGTTCCTGGATGCCCTCATCACTCTGCTGTCATAAAAACCCTGACAGCCGGAGAAGCTTTTCAGACCAGGCCCGCATTCCTCCAGGATTATTCCTTACTCTGGAGGAATAATCTGGTCTGGCCCGACTCTTAAAGTATCACCAGCACAAAAACTTTAAGCATTGTTTTATTGGTTTTAATTGGTTTTATGTGTATATTGTACAGGTCTCTTATCCGTGTTTTGGACTTTAAAGTTTGTTTTAAATCTCCTGCTTTTTTAATCCAAAATGTTGTGCATATTAAATTACATTATAGACATGTTTAATAAATCATTTAAACTCATTGATTGTTCAAAAGTTTTCTGTTCTGTCTGTGAAAAATAAAAACAAATTTTGAGAAAAAAAATCACATTTTACAGGTATTTTTATTTTAGATGTACTTTGGTAATTTAGTAATAATAGAGGGTTTATAATCCAAGAGCTTTAAAAAAAACATCCAGACATTTTTTTTGGTATTAATTGCTTTTTGGTGTCTGGAAAATGAGCCGTTTCAAAAATGTCCTGGTTAAGTCACATTCAACGGGCTCTGCACTGTTACTTAGCAACCCTGCGAAGCCCAGCCTATCACCTAGCAACCCATATGGAGCTCCAGCACTTTTGGTCAGCTGGTTTTACAGTGGCTGCTGAAAAAGATAAGTATGAATTACCATCCAGAAACCACTTTCTGCATTCTTGTTGGGGGGCTGTGGCCAACAGCAGATTATTTGGATTTAAAGTGACAGGAAGCCCTAAAATAGATTCTGAAAGAACATCAAAATGGACAGAACTGACCAAACTAAAGTCTTATCTAAAAATTATTTTGTGCAAAAAAATTTAATATGTTTAGTAAATCTAATCTATCCTAACCAGTTCAAGGAAGCAGAATAGATCACCTTTAAATTCCTCTCAACGTAACAAAAGTGTAAAATAAGCATCTAAAACAGCATAATAAATTATGACAACTACAGAAATCAGGCAGTGATAATAAACATCCGGAGGTCAGGCAGTGTTTCCTGAATGTATTTATTGGTATTTTCTACCAAAACACCTTGTGATGGACTAAGTGAAACACATAAAAAAAAACTTTTTTTTTCTCAATGTCTGAAGTTAAATCAGACCAAACATTTATTGCTTTATCTTAGATAGGATTACCAAACTTATTTCTATTAGGTAAATGTCAGAAAAGTTGACAAAAACATTTTTTTTTAGATATTTTATGTAATTAATTATAATTACATTTTAAAAAATCTATAATTCTAATTATCTTAGTTCTTGTTTTAACTAAGCTAACACAAAAGTTTGGTCTGATTTAACTTCAGAAAATGTGTTTGTCTTTTTATTCTGTGTATATTAATATCTGGTTTCTACTGTAAACTCAGGGAGCCAGAGAGTGAAGTCAACCTACTGGATCTGAGGAGAACAACACATGTTCTCCACTGGAGCTCAGCATGCTGATGCGGGTCAAAGGTTAATGTGGTGAACTTGGACTTTGACCCACATTGGACAGAATGTAGGTCAGGTTCTGGTGGCGGGTGAGCTCCTGCTGCTTGGAGCTGCTCTCTGTGGAGTGATTAAGATCCTTATCGTCCCCGGATCAGGATCTTTTGGGTTCAGGGCTCGTTGGGCGTTGCCTCAGGAAGTGGTCCAGCCTCGGGCTGAGCTGTCCCTCTGCAGAGCGTTAATGTAAATAAACACGCCATCACTCCTCCATAATGCTGTGGTTTACAGATAGACTGATGAGGAGGAGGATGTTTATATAGTTTAAGTTACTGATTAATGGACTTCTGGAACATCAGTTTTTGTTTCAATTTCTCATAAACAGATTTATTTTAGATGTTATTTTTTGAGATGCAAGCTTATAAAAATAAACATTTTATTTAATTAGTTTGAAATTTAAATGTTTATTGTAGAAAATGTTGATGTTATTCAAGTTCTAAGTGAAGAAGTTGCACTCGGTTCTGAATTAATCACTAAATTGATACAACTTTAAAATTTAAAATGTATCATTTTAAACAGGAGTATCATGTTATTTCATGTTTAATGTTATTCCCTCATCAGAAACATAACTGGAGTTTTGATTCTTATAAGTTATGTTTGATATATATATTTTATTTTAGAAAAACTGAAGGTAACAGTTGCTTGATTGTGCTATAAAATGGTGCCATGTCCCTGGAAGATACACAATACCGCCCCTTTAAAAGAAATTCGTAATTTGATAACTTGAAATTGGTTTCTGTCTCTTTAAAATCTCATACTGTTTCCAAGACTCTCCTTCAGCAAGTCTTCACATCAAAACCTTTCCATTATGCTGTTTTCAATCCTTATTAGGAGCTTTGGACTGAGAAGTAGTTCATGTAATACAGTAGTTCCACCAGGTGTCTGCTAATTGCTGCTGCTGCTAGTCTGGAAGAGTTGTGAGGAGGAAGTTCGGATGGAAGAACCATGTGAAATAGGCGGTTCTTTGTGAGACTGAACGTTTAGTCAAAGCTCCAGGCATGTTTCTGATGAAGGAATAACCTTATAATATAACTTTATGTAATACTCCCACTTTAAATAAAACAAAACTAAATAATAGTAATAAAAAAACGTGAAATTATGCAGGATATTTATTTTCCTAGAGTTCCTATAAAGTTTGTAGGAATGTTAAAAAGTTCAAGGGGTGTAAATACTTTTTTTGGGGAGGGTAATGGTTGTGGGTTTTGAAGGAGCTGAATGGGGGGAACCCCTTTAGAAAAAAAACCCCATTTCCCAAAAGAAGCAAACAGGCCAGAGATGTCACTGAATGGGTAATCGGCATGGTAACCAGGCAGAACCTGCAGTTGCCTGGCAACCAGAGCCTATAATGTGGTGGTATGGATGAGCCTAATAAAAGGCCTTTCCGTCAGACATTCCAGCAAACGTGGACACACACACACACACACACACACACACACACACACACTCGCACACGCACACACACAAAGCAGTCTGGAGGATGAAGGAAGGATTTACTGGAAACTTTTAATGGTCACTGCAAACATCTGACAGCCAAACCCAACAACTTCATTGTGTGTCACTTTAAGAGCAACAGTTGCCTGCTGCAATGAGTACAGAGGAATAATAATAATAAAAAATAGCCACTTATTAGTGTTTATAAGGAGATTAATTTTAAAAACTGAGGCTAAAAGCCATTCCCAAAATGATACTGATACTCAGCTGAATTAGTGAGTGCTGATTTATTTCATGTGAAGTTCTACAATCTCTAAAACAAAGCAGATTAAGCAGATTAATTAATGTTTTCTCTGCTTGAGTCAGAGTTACATAAGAGCCAGCAGGTGCATTCGGTCAGCAGACTTCCCAGCTGGACGGAGCCCACTCACCAGATAGCAGAGCCAAGTGTCAGCAGGTGGTCGCATGTGGGGGACAAATGTAGCTTTGTGCAAAGAGTTAAAGACCCCATGAGCTGTTTGTTTAAGAAACAATGAGAGGGCCATTGTGGGTAGAGATCAGGACAAAAAGCAAGAAAGAAAACCCCACAGCGTTCAGCTCTGTGCCATATTCTCAAGATCTACCACTTTGTGACTCATGGGTTTGATTCTGAAACCCTCTGCATGGCCAAGCTTCCTGTGCAAAGGGACAACGGAACAGAAAGCAGGAAGGAACTTGGAGGGTGTGGAGAGGAGGAGGCTGTGTGCGTGTGTTTCTTTTTCTGGGCTGGGAGCTTGTTGGAAATTTACGGAAGAGGATTAGGGCCACCGAAAAAAAAAAAAAAAAAAATTCTGACTTTAAAGTTCCCCCCAGAATTCTGACTTTAATTTCAGAATTCTGTCAGAATTCAGACTTTAATCTCAGAATTCTTTGTTGTTGTTTTTTTCGGTGGCCCCAATCCTCTTCCGTAGAAATTGCTCCAAAATCTAATAAACAAAGAAAGACAGGTCCAACCTAATCTAGACTCCTGTCCAACAGTTTTTGTTTTGGTTCATTTCTTCTCAGGTCATTCATTTTACTGTTTTAAATATCTTTATAAGCAAGTACATGAGATTTATAGTGTTGAGCCATCATCTTAGGGGTCAACTTCTGAGACATATCCTGAATGATGTCACATTCATATTTTATTACTTAGATGAACAATTATACAACTGTACATCTTTGAAAAGCAGAAGTAGAGCCTCCTGCACAACCAACAAGAATGCAGCAAGTGGATTCTTGAAGATAAGTCTACAACAAAACACGAAAGGATGAATGGATGGATGAATGGATGGATGAATAGTAAGCAGAGCTTGGTAGTAACTAGTTACATTACATTACTTTTCAGTTAAAGTTACTTTAGTCATTTTATTATGAAGTATCAATACTCTTAAATGATTAAAATTTCTGGATTCTCTACCCACTGTGAGTAACTTCACTGAATGAAGAACAAAAATGTTTTAATCAGAAATTCACCAGACACAGACACAAACCTGCAGTTTTTGGTAAAGTTTTGTAAATTTTATATTGAAAGAAATTAATTTGGAAAAATATTATTTTGCCTGATATAAATTATTTTCATTTTGGTTTTTAAAATTCCAAAATTTCCACAAAACTTTATATTTTGGACTGTCCGATTATTTCATTTTTAAATATTAAATGATTGATGTCTCGATCACTTGACTAGCCTTTTTTTTTTTCCCCAAATACTTTTTTCTGGAGTAATTTCTTAGAGAAATACTTTTTACTTTTGCTTGAGTAAAAATATGTTCAAGTAGTTCTTCTCTTACTTGAGTAAACTTTTCAGATACTCTCCTCTGATTGTAAGTTAAATAATTTGTTTGTGCTTCATGGCATAATGTGCTATTCCACTAGTTGTAAAAGGTAATGCCATGTCTTAAGGAAAAGAATGTTTTCAACCATATCTCAATATAATTTCTAAATTTAGAGAAATAATCTCCCAGGTGTTTAATCTAGATTTTTTAAAAATATCTCAATATGGGTGGGTTTTTTTTTCTTGTTTCTTCCAGGAAGGGGATAAATCGAGTCTGGAGGGACATATTCCTTAGAAAAACTAAAGAAGGGAGTCTCCTCTCTCTGAGATCATGCTTCTGTGTAGTTTATCAACCAAACGAGTTCATTTTCATCTCTGAACCAGTAAAAGCTTGCTGCTACTTGGACAGATGTAAGTCAGAGCAGATAAAGTGGTGAGGGAGGACTAAGATGAAGACAGTTCCTGGTAGGATGAGGAATGTCTCTGGAGGATCAGGAGGTATTTCTGATTTAGCACAGTTAGCAGAACATATGATGCTGAACTCCATGCTAGCAGGATTAAGCAGAAACTCCCTCCAACACAAAGCGCTCAAATTTTATTTGTAATTTGTGTGATCTGTATGGATCCTTTGCAGTGTGACACTGTACGGTTTTAGCTAAGTTGTCAATATAACAAACTATATCTTAAATGCAGGCCTGATATATAAAAGAAAAAGAGATGCAGTACTTTGCAACTAATTGTCAACATTACAACTAGATAAAAAGGTCAGGAAAAAGTTTTAATTGAGAAAAAATAGCAAGGGGGAGAGGGAAGTAGTTCAGTTATGCTAGCTTGACTTTGACAAACTTGATGTAGATGTGATGTGGAATTCGGTGTGTGTCGGTTCAGTTAAAAAAATTAAAAAGGCGACCTAAACACGAGCTCTGACAGACCACAAGTAGAGCAGTCTTTAAATTAGCTCATCAACCACCGCAGTGGTAGATTAGCTTTTAGCAGCAGTAGCTAATCTACCACAACGATCACATAATAATCGCAAAATGGACGTCAAGCCTAAAAACATAATACAGTAACGGACTGAATGTTCGGACATTTGTGTTGGAAATGTTTTGAGTGTTTTCTTTGTTGTTTTTCTTTTGGTGTTGAATCCTGAAACTGTCCGTTGCTATAGCAACGAGCCCCTGTGTAGCGTAGCCAACACAGAGAGCAAGAAAAAAAACGTGGTTTTGACTCGTTCTTTAACGGGTTTTCTGCGTTATTCTCTCTTTGCTGTGACGCACTACATCTTTAGGTTTCGTTTTGCTAACGGAACTGTTCCACCGCGGACATTCTGCGCGTGCGTTGACCTCCAGCGTTGTGCGCATGCGCAACGTTTCCGCATATAAACAAACGCATGCAAAGGCAAAGAGTGGCGCTTCAAACTGCTAATCTGGACACACAATGAATAAAACAACATTTATGTAAAAGCGCCTTACTTTCGCTTCATGAGCTTTTCAGGGTTGATAGCTGCTCTGCTTGTTATGAGCTAAAGGAAGTCCTGCATGACTGAGCCGCCCTACACAGAGACTGACAGAAAAGACACCCGACTAGATTCAGGCTGGCCTTTATCTGGCTCTCTTCCTGGCACCCTGGAGAGCAAAAGCCTAACTTAATGAGAAAGTCACGCCTGCTGGATGTTATTGTGTCGCAGAAACAGTTTAGAGGAAAAAGTGTTTACATTGGCTCCTTCTTATTCAGCATGCTTTACATTGCAAAATCTTACTAAGTATTTTTGGTCTAGTTTGTTGAGCAAAAATCTGGAATATCGAAATGATGGAGATCTGATGTTCAGCAATAATAAGGTGGTTTGATTGCTCTAATGCCAAAATGTTTTTTTTTAAAAATTGATAATTGAGAAGAATATAGTTAAATTATTATGTGCAATTTTTATCATACATTTTTAAGGTCTGTGTCACTTCCAATGATAAATAAACTTAATTGAGTTAAAATCGGCAATGAATAATTCTGGCATAACTACATGCAACAAAGTGGCTAAATTTGACATAAATGAATGTAACAAAATTAACAAAAGTTGCCAGTGTTTTAGAAATGCAAAACATCAATATTTAATAGTTTCAATGATGTTTTATGTCTTTATTTTGACCTAATTATCTGCCTTCTGAAGTATACCAACCAGGAAAACTAAAGGTTTTCTAGCAACTCAAACATCTAAATCAAATGTCTTCTGCATCCGTAAAACCTCATAAGTTCAAAATAGTTTATAACCACTTCTAACTGTTGCCCAAGGTTCAACATTTACTGTTTTTAATATCTGTATCTGTGGCACAGACTAAAACATTTTAATATGACAAACTATATTTAAATGTGGCCACTATTCACCCACTGCACTTGTACAAACCTGCATTCAAAGCAACACCATGGCGACTGCAACAGGTATCACCAGAAGGTATTACTTTAAGACATTTTAAAAGACAGATCCAGCTATGAGGGGTTGTTTGGGGTTAAAGGTGTCAGGGGTTAAAGATCAGAGGGGTCATCTGTAAACAGGCTGAAATGAAGATTGGAAGAGCTGATGTATGTGTGTGTGTGTGTGTGTGTGTGTGTGTGTGGGTGTGTGTGTCCGTGCGTGCGTGCGTGTGCGTGTGTGTGTGTGTGTGTGTGTGTGTGTACAATCATCCCAGCATGACAAGGAGACAGGCAGCAGACAGAAACAATCAGCTGTAGCTGTTTTCCCAAGCTGCCAGAAAAGCTAATCCTATCTGGAATCTGGGCTTGTTAGGGACACAAAGAATATAAATCCTGAAGATGCTAAGGATAAATTTGTGCTTTGGCTTTATAACTTTACAAAACAAAACAAGAAAAGAATATTACACAGATTAGAGATAGATTTGTGCCACAGTGATTTTTATGCACTTCAGAAATTTATTCAAAGTTAAATTAGGTTAATAAGTTTAAGGCAAAATTAAACACAGTGCCTTATTTTGTTAAAAACAACCTCTAGAAGGTTGAGTGGAAGAAAAACTGTGGAAGAAACAAAAATGATAATACATGTATAGTTTTGTTACTGGAAATGTCAGTTTACATCAGGTAGATATAATTTTATGCTAATAGAAATACAATTTCTCTTGAAACTATCAGAAGAAAAACTGATAAAAAATAATGAAACCCTGAAGATTATAATACATTTTTGCTTTCAAGTAAGAGATAGATTTGTGCAGCACTGTCTTTTATATACTTCAGAAATCAATTAGGAACACATAAAGGAAACCAAAGTAAGACCTTTTAATGAAACTGTGGAGAAACCATTTTCTGTTACATATTTTTAATAAACCGGGTCACACCTGTCCAAAGCAAAGGATCTGCCCCTTATCACCATCAACATTTCCCTGTGCAGCTCTGCTGTGTTGAGGCAGCACATCTGTTTGAGTGTGAATGCTTTAAAAAGCGGCTTCTCACTGACTGTGTGATCCTCCCCTGGGAGACGTTTCATCAGTGTGTGTGTGTCGGTGTTGTTATGTGCCACATTCCTCGGATGAAGGGAGGCGTAAAGGGCGCTGGCCTCACTTCACCAGAGCCTGGGGGAGAGGGAGCGGGAGTGCTGCTGGTGGAGGATGTAGAGCAAAGTGATTGATGGCTGAAGAAGAGGCTGAGCAGGTGGAAATCACACCGACTGGTCGACGACACTTACTGTCTCTGGGCAGGGATGTGTGAGAATCTCATCTCATAAACTCATCCATGTTTTGTTTTTTTTAACTCATCCATATTTTATCTGCCTTAAAAATCAATCCTCCAGCTGCAGATGCTGCTGGAGTTCTGACTAAAACCAGGAAGGTAGAGCACATCCCACCAGTTGTAAAATCCTGACTCCTGCTCCCTGTAGCTCAGACTTTAAAATACTGTTAGTTTATAAATCACTGAACGGCTTAGCACCACAATACATTAAAGATCTGCTGCTGTTGTTGGTGTCAGGATTCTGGGTTGTTGAGTTTTGATTTGTTTGATTTGATTCTAGTTTCATTATTATTTTGTATTTCTGTTTTCCTTTAGTTCAGCCATTCTTAAGTTTATTTCTTGTTTATAGTTATTCTTAGTTACTCTAGTTTAATAATTTTTGTGTCCACTAATCTTTAGTGTTAGAGTTATTTTCCAGTCCCTTATGCTTCTCTCTCTTTCTCTCCCCTCACATCTGCTGTCAGTTTTCCAATCAATCCTGTTCTTTGTTTCAGTAATCAACCTCCCTGAATTTAAGATCCTCTCTTTCAGTCACTCCTTGCCAGTTCCTTTCTTCTTCTCCTGTCACTTCCTCATCCTGCTCCGGGTTCTCCTCATATCCTTCTTGCTGGTTTTCTTTCATATGGATTTTTTTTTTCTGTGGCTCCCTTTGATTTTTGTACATTTGTTTTTCCATATTCTTTCATTAAATCTGTTAACCAGACCATCTTTTATGGAAATCAATGGTGGCCATAAGGTTTGTTAAAATTTTTGCTTTTAAACTAAAAAACCCCCCCACAAAATAAAGCATTTGAAACAGATAAATCTGAAACAACAAAAAATTTAATCTGAAAAGTAGCTTAGAACTGTGTTGTCAATTTAAAATCATGTTTTTTTAAAATCATTTGAATTTTTTGAGTTCCTGGTCTCAGTTTAGCTCCATAAACCTGGTCCTTTAAGTTTGCACTGATTTACCATTTATTTCTGTTTGATTTCAGCCACATCCTGCTGTGATTATTACCATCCCTGTAAAATCAAGAAATCACTTAAACAGAACCTGGCTGACAACTTGAAGTAGGCCGAATGGTGCCACAAAGTGATATGGACGGCTGGCTGGCTGGCTGGCTGGCTGGCTGGCTGGCTGGCTGGCTGGCTGGCTGGCTGGCTGGCTGGCTGGCTGGCTGGATGGATGGATGGATGGATGGATGGATGGATGGATGGATGGATGGATGGCAGTCAGAAGGAACAGATTGTTTTTAACCATATCTCTTATAATCTCAATATTAGATAAATAATCTGGCCTTCCAGGTGTTTTTGTGTGTAATCCTAACTTGTTTTTAGGGCCACAGATGCTGTTTGGGTTTTCCTTCTTGGAAACAGATGAGGAGGAATTCACAAGAAAAACAAAGCAGAGATGAAGGAGGAGGGAGTCTGCACTCCTTTCACGCTCGACTAAATGAGATCATCTTTCTGTAGTTTATCATCCAAACCAGGCTGTTTTCATACCTGAACCAGGAAAACTACACTTTTATGATTTAGCACAATTAGAAAAATTTATGGAGACAAACTCTGAAGTAATTTGTTAAAATAATTTATCTTACCTAAGGATGAATGGTCATCTGTGAAGAATCTGTTTTTCTACATAGTTATGTTTGATATTTATGACATTTTTATAACAACTCAAGGAAACATAGTATTTGATTGTGCCATATT
Source organism: Alfaro cultratus (assembly GCA_903066825.1). Lineage (NCBI taxonomy): Eukaryota > Metazoa > Chordata > Actinopteri > Cyprinodontiformes > Poeciliidae > Alfaro > Alfaro cultratus. The sequence continues at coordinate 30,762 of CAEFZX010000930.1, read as the reverse complement.
TGCCTGGAAAATACACCAAATTCACCATTTAACATTTAATTAACCAGGAAGTCACAGTTTGGATTAAGAATTTATGTTTTTATATTAAAAATCTTTTAAATAATTTGGCATTTAGAGCCCTAATTAAAATTCAATGCCATTAACTGTCTTTTCTGTAAACAGTGTTCAGTTTATTCTCAGTGTAAATCAGGCGACTCTTTGAAGATCTCAGAGGTTTGTTGGAAAATATTAAATCAAAATGAAATTAATTTTTATTGGTATTGCACATTTCAGTAACAAGGCAGTTGAAATGTCATAAAAACACAAAAATCAACAATTGAAACATTAGTGAACACACAGAGTTATGATTGAGGAAATATAAATCTGTTTAGGGGGAAACTACTGTACATGCAAAATCAAGAAAGGGAGCAATTATTGGGTTGGATAAGTGTACACACCTTTAAATTAAGACATTGGTAAAAATGCCACATGTTGAGTTGGTAATATATGGTAATATTGTAGAGGTTATCAGAATATACTATAAAATTATGAGGACATTTCTCATTCATGGCTCTTCGTGTGGTTTTCTGTCAGTTTGCTCTACATGCTAGCAGGGACATTTCAAAACTACTTTTCCTCTCATTCAGTCATTCTTTTGTTAAATTGAACAAACTAAGTAAAACTTCTTTAATAAAAAAACACTTCCATCTGAAATGCTCCGTTAGTCTTGCTGTCAGGATGTGGAAGTTTTAGTTCCCTTATATTTTATCTTAGAAATGTTCTCTTTTTGTTGAGTCATTACTTTTCTTCACTAGATGCATTTTCATTATAAATGTGAGAAAATCTTTGTCTGTATTCTGCTGATGTCAGAAAACACAATTTCACGACTGCGGTGTTTCCATTTAATAAGGAATTAAGTTAAAACCACACATGAAGAAGCGCAATAAATCAATATCACGCAAACTAGTGACCAAATCCTAAATGTAAAGAGTATTTTACACGCTAAATGAAACAGATGTAGTTTTCAAATTCTTTTGGGTTTGATTGAACAAATTCATTCTTTATTTGCATCACTTTCTTTCAAAACACTTGCTATATTTAGCCAAATTTAAGAAATTAAATAAGAACTGATTTCAATGCATCAAAGGTGGCCATATTTAGTATGAAAGATTGGTTATAAAAAACAAATATTTTGTGTTGTATTTAACATTTTCCATTGTAAGAAAGTTATGTCTGTAAAAATTTTACCAATAATCAAACATCTGTGCTGGACGGGCCAAATTTATGTCTTTCTTAAATTGCAGGTCCAAAGCCCACAAATAGCCGCCAGGCTGCACTTTGTTGTAAACCCAAAGTTTTATTTTATAAATAAATATTCCCTTGTTGAGTTCAGAAAAGCTGTTGAATGCTTGTGGCTCTCCTGACTGTATGCAGGCTTTCTGTTTTCAACTTGGGCATATGACTTGCTAAGATTCTTAAGTCACCAGGCAAAACAAGTATGGATAATCTCTTGTAATCCAGTCACAGTTTTGAATCACAATGTTGTTACTCACTGGCTGAAATTCTTAGTTTTCTCCTCTGCTGTTGCCACAACTTAAAGCGGCGCTCTAACCCTGTGACCTATATTTCAGAACCAATCCGGAACCTGTTAGAGGAGGCGAGCAGAGAACAAAGAAATTATAATCTGGTCAGAGTAGCACTACTTCAACATATTTTTACTCAAGTAAGAGTAACAAAGTATTTGGTAAAAAATTTACTCAAGTACTGAGTAACTAATCACATTATCAATCACTTAATATTTTAAAATTACATAATCATATGAACTAAAATATAAAGTTAAGTGGAAATTTTGATATTTTAAGGATCAGAATGACAATAATTTATATGAGTGACAAAAAATAAATTTTTTTCTTCCCCCAAATATGTTTCTTTCACTAAAAAGTTATGAAACTTTAACATAAACTGCAGGTGTGTGTTTGCGTCCGGTGGATTTTTGATTAAACATATTTGTTTTTCATTCAGCGGGCAGAAAATCCAGAGAGATACTTCATAATAAAATTACTCAACTAAAAATAAAAAGTACAGCCTAGTAAAAATACTCCAAAAAGTACATGTTTTTCAAAAAAGTTACTCAAGTAAATGTAATTGAGTAAATGTAACTAGTTACTACTAAACTCTGTGCTGCATTAGAGGCTTTTCGTTTTGCTTTTTTAACAAAAAGAAAAGAAACATTTCAAAACATTGTTTTTAATGTTTCGAAAACATTTTGCTTTGTATAAAACTCACAAGCCAATTTCAGGTGAATTATTTTACTTTGTGGGGATTTTTTAAATATAAATAATATTCCTTGTTGCTGAAATGTGCTTTATAAATATACTTGACTGATTGATTGATTGATTCAAGTTAGGGCTGCACCTAGTGATTATTCAGTAATTGGTTAATCTATCAATTATTCTGATAGTTGGATAAAAGAAGTGTTACATTCTACAGCTTTTTCGTTTAAGCTTTGTTTTTTTTAGAAATGCATTAAAAGATGCTAATAAACAATTTAATAAATTTTTTTTTTTTTAAACAAAGACAGTAAACATTTTATTGCCTGTAATGTAATAGCATAACATTCCTATAGTAAATCTGACCCAGGTGAAGCTAAAACTATAACATTTGATGTGTTTTGGATAAAACATATTTACATAGAGACGTGTTTCTGTATTAAATACAAAATTTTATTTTATTTTTTACAGTTTTGGCTTAATTGCTGCTATGAATACGTTGTTGTTTTTTTCATCAAATGTCCTTTTTTGAGTCAGTTAATGATTAATTACTAAATTAGTTGAAAATAATTTCAATAATCAGTTAAATCACAATTTATCCGATTAATCGTTTCAGCCTAATTCAAATACTTGAAAATTATGAAGTAATAGTCAGTAAATATAACAGTTCATACCCACTGATATTTACGTATTAATGTACTGTAATTTGCGTTAATAAAATTATTTTTCTGTAGTGAATTGGACTTGTAAATCCAGCCCCAGAGACTGTCTTATTCTGTGGGATTGAGATTAGACTGATGGCTGGTGGATGAATGCTGAAGCCTTTCACTGACTGGCCTGAGGAGGGACAGTGGTGGTCTCAATCTGGGGGTCGTTAGGAGGCGGAGGGGCATTGTGAGCTGAACAGCAGAGCCCCACTCTGGCTGAATGGGCATTGTCATCTGGATTTCTTTGGATAACCAAAATACTTTCTCCCGTTGTGGGGGTTGTTTTATGGATCGGCGGTGGGAACAGCATGACCAAGCCGAGGAGGTTCCCCACTTCACCACGTCTCTGCTGTGGTTTGTTTTTAATAACACTCTAAAACTAAAGATTTCAGACAATATATTCTGTTTAATCATAATAAAATGAAACAGTATTGCATCTTCATACACATGGAAAATGAAACACAACATCAGACGTCAAAAATAGAAACAAAAACCTGGAAGTTATGTAAGGAAAAGATGCTTTCATAGTGCGAAAAACTTAGCAGGTGCTCAGAGAAGACAAAGAATGGACTCCCACATGATTCCCCGACACAAAAATAACTTTCTACGATTCAAAAGGACTTTAACAGGTAAGATTTTCTTAAGTCCTTTTCCTTATTGGATGCTGTTTCCAAGTCGTCGATCTTGGATCATGGTGCATTCATATTTTGCTCATTGATGTTTAATTAGAAAACAGTGATGAAACATTAACCAAAAACAAAACAGCAAGTGGTTATTTGATTTTAATGTTACGGTAAAGCATTTAGAAATGTAATTGAATTGTTCTTGTTGTGATCAAAAATAGATGGTTTGATTCTCTTTTCATGTTAAAAATATTAAAAACAAAATCCTTTGCAAGGAAAATAATGGAAAAGTTACATTGATGTTTCAAATAAATTCTGCGATTGCTGTATACTGTGACTGTAGGGGGCGCTGTTTCTTCTGCTGGACACTGAGTTGTTTGTTTTTTCATCACAAAACATATTTGATAAACATATTTGGTTTAATTTGTAGGAGGGTATGTAGTTGATGTAAATTGTTGACATTTTTTTATTGCCTTAGCACCTGTTAAAAACAATCACCCCTCCAGTACTCCATACAAATAGTGACGTCACGGGGTAAAGGATCGTCTTTAGCCAGTGTAGAAATGAGATAAAAGGGCTCAGTTTTCTTTTTGCCTGTTTTTTTTTTTTAACATTTAAGATCTGCTAAGAAATTCAAACCAAATCTATATCACTTGTCATTTCTGAACCATAAAAAAAAGAAAAAAAGAAAAAAAAAGAAAAGCTTGTATTAGAATTTTATATCTTGTATTTTAAAGCTAAAGTCAAATTACCGGTTTGTTTTTGTTCATATTGCTGGTTTCTGGTGACAAAATGCTACTGCCGCCAATGAAAACATTTTTCACTGTGAGAGTGTGCAGCCATTCTACTGTACAACTTTGTGCTGACAATGCACATTGAGGACAAAGAACACGTTACATTTTCGGTGCAGAGAGTTAATCAAACAAGAAAAAATAGCAAATAAATCCAAATCTAATGATTTTGACAATTTACAAAAGTAGGTACCTTAGAAAGATACTCCTTTTTGTCGTGTGCTACTCTTACATTTATGGAACCAAGGGAAATTGAAGAAAAAAATAAAAACGTATTTATTTTAATTTTTTCCATCAATGTTCCGGTAGGGGCTCCGTATATTGTCAATAGACTTAAAAGAAAAGAAGAAGAAAAAAAAAATCTCCAATAGACACAAATGCGTGAAAAAATACGGCCCGAGAATATTGAAGGACCAGAGAGGTTTCCGCTGATTTCAAAGTTCAAATTTATACATAAAAAAAGAGTTGGAGGTGCAAAAACAAGGTCCGTAAAAAAAACAGTTTTTTCAAAGCTGCGAGTCACTTTTACTCTGCTCCGCGCCATGCAGGCAGCTACACATAATTCCTCTTGTCGTAGTCCCCGTTCTGCGAGGCTCTCTTGGTCGGCGCATATTTTACAGAGTATCCAGAGTTTCCACTGGAGGGACAGGAGCAGCAAAGAAGCGTTCCCCCGATCAGCAGCAGCGCCGTGGCCGCCCAGCCGATGTAGAGCGCAGCGCCGATTTCCCTCTTCTTGGATGAAGGCACCTGCGGATTGTAGAAGTCCGATATGATGTTGTTGGCCATCCAGCAAAGAGGAACCAGCACAAACAGGCCGCTGATGATGTAGATGATCCCACCGGCGTTCACCACCCGGGCTTTCACGTACTCTGTGCGGATGCAGTTGGTGCACTGCGCCCCCGCGATCACCACCATGAGACCCAGCACTCCCATCACGGAGGAGATGATGGTGAGCGCTCTGGCCGCCTGCAGGTCGTGGCTCAGAGCGAGGACGGAGTCGTGCACCTTGCACTGCATCTGGCCGGTGCTCTGCACCACGCAGGACATCCACAGGCCGTCCCACATCGTCTGCGCCACCACGATGTTGGCCTCGATGAACGCCGTCACCTTCCACATGGGAAGCCCGCACGCAACCATGACCAGGAGCGAGCCAATTACGCACAAAGAAAGACCCAAGATCTCCAGTCCGGCCGACACCATTTTCACTCTTCTTTCTTCTGTCTGTCCTTTCTAAAGTTGATCAAATTCTCCGTATTTCTCCAGCAAGCTCTCAACGATTCCACTCCTGTGTAGCTTTACGCGTTAGTTGCGCAGCAGTCTTTGCATTCACATAGAGATATACAGCAGCTGCGCCGAGTCTCTTCGTTAGTGAGTGGAAGTGAAAACAACTGGAAACACAGAAGCACCGGACCACGGATATCTGCAAGGTGGGGGTGTGAAAACCCAACCAGAAACTTTTCTCCAATCCGCTGCGGCCGCATCCTCTGGGGACCAATGAAAATGAGGGGAAGTTGAGCGACTGAATAGAGCGGTCCAGAGCGCATTGTGCGTTTGAACTGTTATTTCCAGTGAATAGGGGGGTGAAGGGGTTATAAGAAGAGGGGGAGCCTGGCTGTGGGGAAGTTTTAGCTGTTTTTTTAAGCAGCTTTGAAACAGTGGATTATTGATTTTTCAGACATGGAGGCTTAATATGTCTGTGCCACACATGCCGGAGAAAGACAATTTTCATATCTGGTTTGATACAAGGTTCATTGATTTAAATTCTGTTTGCACAAAAGGAAGAACTAAATGTGGACATTTTAAATTTTAAGCTGAATTTTACTACTGGTAAGAACTTGAGGTCAATTGAAGAGAACATCTGAAATTTAATGAAGTAACAGAAACAGCTGATCTGGGATGGCTGTCAGCTACAGCAAAACATAAATGCATGTAAATAAATTGGAGTAATACCCATCATTTACTTAAATCTAAAGTTTGTATATTTATGTGAGCTGTAAATGCATGAAACTGAAGTCAAATTCTTTGTTTATGCACACACTTTTAGCCGATAAACAGATTCTAAAGTCAGTCCAGTCAAAGATTCAGATAATTTTTGAACTAATTTTATTAAATAAAATACATCCCAGTGATCCAAACTATTTACAGTGCAGGCATGTTCAGTGTATTATGAACTGGTAAATAAAAAATTTGCTTATTTACTCGTTATCTTTGTGTAAGAAACAAATTAAATAAATAAATGTGTCTCATGGTTTAAAGCTTATTCAAAATCATTATACAGTATAAAAGCAAGTAAATAAACACGTCTAAAGGTGATATATATCACTAAATATACAGTTATGATACAGGTGTCACACAGTTTTTCAAGAAGTACTACAAATATGCACTCAGCATACGATAACTGGCCAACCAACCAACCAACCAACCAACCAACCAACCAACCAACCAATTTCTAAAAAAACCCAATCCTGACATAAACCATCAATAGGAACCATCAATACTCCTTTACTGATGTTTCTGATGTCTATTTGAGTGTTTAACAGTGGGAGGTCATTCTATCCTTCTGAAAAGGAATGATAATACTTTCAAAAAGAGAATCAAAAGCTAACGAAACAAATCATGGAAATATACTGGAATCAACAAAGATGGTGGAAATAGTGTAAAAGGTGTTTACAAAAAATGTGTAGAAACCTGATTCTGCCTTTGTGACTGAAAAACCCCATAATAATAAGCTAGTATCTAAACATAATGAGATTACTGCCTCATTATATCACATTATAATGCTACACTGTCCCAGTATAAAGTGATAACTATCTCATAATAGAGTGGCGGAAACGGGCTTCCGTACCGTTGTGTTGCTCTACATGCCCAATTTTAATTTCAAGTGGGAATTTATTTTTCATGGTAAAACATGTTTTTTACTGTGAGAACTTGAACGCTGCCTACAACTAATCAGTCAATCAATACAACTTTAACGGTTAGAGACGTTGAAAAACAGACGATTAAAGTGACTAAAGTTCTGTGTCCGCCATATTGGCTCGAATATGTCGGAACATGAATGGCTCAGCCACCCACTCTGCTGAGCCGTAATGGCGGCAGTTACGCCACGGGACAGCTGTTGACCAGCAGCTCGTTGGTTGGAGGAGGGCGGACGTAGGGAAGCAGTTTCCGGGTTCCCCTTCCTGGGCTGGGATAGCAGCAGCAGCGTATAGGCTCCCGCTGATTAACTATACCTCAGAATACGGTGCAGGTAAGACGCGGCGCGCTCGCTAAAAGTAATTTTGATCCGAAAACTTTAGTTTCTTTGGAGTTTGTGGAGTAGAGCTCGCTGGAGAGTCTGTGGAAGCCGAGTTGGGAACACGACACCGGTCGCGGTAACAACTGTTGCATGCTAAAGTTTGGCATGTAACGTTAGGCCAGGTTCCTTTCTGTTTTACGCCTAAAATCTGTTTATAAAATACAGCGTTATAGTAGGAGAGAGTAAGGTTATTTTATGTTATGTTGTATTTAACTGACGGTGTAGGTCAAAACGACAGTGGCCTCGTTCCAGTTGGTCTTTTGTAAACTTAATGTCTTGACAAACTGGGTGTGGTGGACATCAATGTTACAAACTCAGAGGCCCTAAGACTTTTTGAGATGATTTAAAGTTTGTTTTATTTCCCCCTTCATCACTTTACACATGTCCAAACACATTCTTTTTATTCTTTTTTGTCTTAAAGAAAAGAATTACACGTTTTTGAGGGATTTGAACTCACTTATTGTCTTGTTTTTAAATGTTTATTAAAAATTAGTTGGATTCAATTTTAAATGTCTACTATAAATAGATTTGATTAGATTGAATATTTATTCTTCACATATACAGGAAGGCTGAGGCCTAAGCATTTTCTGACAAACTAAGATGAACAATCAAAGAGGTTATTCTTAAACAAATAAAGATGCAGCGGTTAGAGATTTTAAGGCCATGTTGCAATAAGTGATTTTGTGATGCTTTCACTTGACCATACCAGTTATTTTTATGGTTCTCTTTTACCATAAATACAAACCTTTCTCTTCTTTCTGAATATATCGAAAATGGAAGTGTCTTAACAATAAATCATTCCTAGTAAATTTAAATAATTATCAAAACAGAGCAAAGTTATAGAAATGTCTTTTTCTGGATCACCAAAAACACAGTAAACTAAATAAACTGCATATCTTATTTACAAGACAGATTATAGCTCAATAGTTTTTGTACATCTCAAAGTGCAATGTGCTCCTAATCACAGTTATTTTATTTTAATTACCTATTTATATAGCACTGTAGTGCTTTCTTATTAAATATTCAAACTTAAAAAGTTCAAATTTGTACTGAAAGGTTGGATGGTTAAACTATTTTTTTAACTACACAGAACCTCAGGAAGTCTTTCTATTGTGGTTGAATGATGGTTATGTATATCAGAACCAAAAGTAGTGACACCAGAAAAGAGTGGGAGCCTTATTGGCCTTATTGGCTGTGTTTCCTGCAAAAACTGTGAATTATTCTACAATTGGAAAGTGAAATGTTCTCCATGGAACCCGCATGCAATTAAACTGGGTTTTCTAAATAAAAGTAGCTCTAAAAATTATGTAAAATAAGTATCATACGCAGTAATATGTTTATTTTAGTGCTACTTATAAGGGTTGGACAGGAATCCAATTAAAACTGTTTTAAGATGAATTAAATAAAATAAAACAATAGTAATAATGAAGAAATAAATATTGAGACAACAATGAGACTTGAGTTTATGTAAATAAGAACCTTGAAAATCTTTTTTGATGAAGAGCAAAGCTGCGCATCCAAGAAATTTTATGAATGACAGTTTATTTCTTCATATTTGCATTAACCAAAACTAGTAAATTCAGTACTATCAACAATAGCCCTTGTATGTATTCCCTATAAAGGTAGTAGACCATTTCCTTAACTGTGCGATTTCTCAAAACCTTCCAACATTTTCTATTCCAGCTTGTCCAATAACAGACAAAAACACAGCCTGGTAGTTCTTACGTTTGATTCATTTCTTAATCATAAAAAAAAAAATCTAATGCTTCTGACCTATTAAAACAGGTCTGACATAAAATAGGCTGGTTTCACTCATTTGTGCTAAAAAATTCACATTTAGCCCACTTGTGACATATTCTAAAACTTATTCCTTTATCTGATTATTATTTATTGTGTGGCACAATAATAAATTTCACCTTCAGACAACTTGACAATAAGAGTAGGAAACCATTAAATATTTGTAATATGTGGCTTAGATGTGGCAGCAGGCCACTATTGAAGAATTATCATTCATCTTTGCTTGTGTTTTTGGCCCTGCGTAATTCACTTCCATTCTTACTGAATGCTTAGCGCTTCAAGCACAAGGACTGACTCTAGGAGCTGTAATCTAATGTCAACAGCTGTCTCCTACTACAGAAAACAACTTAGCTGGACAAATAAATTTGATATCAAAGGAATGTATCCTGCCGGCGAATAGCGTCTCTGAACCCTGATCCCTGACCAGTCTCTGACCTTTTCTCCTTTCCTGTGACTTTATCTCCCACTCAAGCACCAATGCACCCATCTATAAAACTACCAGAGGATGTTTCCTCCTGTTTTCCTGAGTGGTGTAAATGCAACAACAAAACATGATTCATATTGACAAAGTGGGCCAGAGTAATTGTCTTTGAGGTTTTCAGTAATCTTGTTACACAGCGGAGAAAAACTGAATAAAAATACAATAATTCACAAACACATAAGACAAAAAAAAAAAAAAACTACAACTGAAGATTATATTATGCTTTTTATTTTTATCAAAGTTCTTAAAATGTAATATGTAATATTAGAACTATGCATGTATGAGGAAAATCTATGACATTTCAATTTCTTAAGGGAAATTTCTTTGGTCCAGCAAACTTGTCTTCAAATTGTCAACAATAATGTGAAAAGAAGAATAAAATTGGTAGAGTTGAGTTTGGTCACATTCACTGCATTTAGCTTCTTTAATCAGTTTTTCTTACAGAACGTAATCAAATTACAATTGTTCAGCTATGAGCTTATTAAGACATTTTGTTGAATTAATTGCCAACATACTACCTCTCGCATTCTGGTTTTTCACATGTAAGACACTGTGGATGCCTTGAGTCTCAGTCTTTCTCTCGTATTAAATTTGTGTGGATGAAACGCCTCTTTGAGGTTGTTAAAATTTATGAACCACCAAGCACTTCCTTTCTATGCAATAAGGAAGTGGTCCTCTGCCATTTCATGATGTTGAAAACGAATAGAGATGCAGTCAAAGAAATACAGAGGGTATAACATTTTAAAAACATCTTACACCTGATATTATCTCTCAACTATAAGATTAATAACCACAATATAATATTCAGCTTTGAAGAGATGTACATAGTCACTGTTTCTTAATGTTCACCAGTTCTGGGATTGTTTACTGTGAATTATTGCCAGATTTGTTATTTTGGCTCACCGATCTGTCTTCCTAATAAGTTATTAAGACTCCACCTGTGGAGAAGTTACGTTTCATTAGGATCGTTAAACCTTTTCTGACATTTTGTAGCATTTTGTCAACTATTAAATGGACTGTAAACTTGTCATACAGGTTTTAAATTTCACTGTTTTTGATGTGGTATTTTTCTTAATAGTTTAATCTCTCACAAGCACGACCCGCTGGTCGCTGTGTGTTGGTGTGTAAGTAGTTTGGCAGTCCAGCCGATTAAATGGCTATTATTAAGGAAACCTTATTGAAGTGTGCCTCCTACGTGTGTATCCTGTAGTGTTGTCTTTGTGAGATTACAGCTGCGGTTTTGGAACAGTTTAATTAATCTGCTGCCGGACTAATGCTGGTTCCCACAGAGCCGGACGAGGAACAACACTTTGGGGTGTGTGTTTGATGCACATGAATGCACTCGTGTTGCCCGCTTTGGTCGCTCACAAATCCATTAAAAAAGAAAACACATTAATTATTGCATTAGGTGTGTTTTTAGGCTAGAAACCAATGATTAGGCTGGTGTTACCCTGGGCTGTGAGTCAGTCTGTTGGTGTGTTCACCACTTTGTTCCAAGGCTGGAATAATGCACTTTAGCTTATCTGTGCTCACTGAATTACTAGAAGGATAGTCATAAGATTCAAGGCAGATTACGTGATGGCCAGAAAGGTGATTCATGTAATGGCAATGTCTCCTATGTCACCAGAGGGCTAACACTTTCACATGTAAAGCAAAATACTCAAAAGGGATTGACATTTTTTTTTGTATTGCCACTGTTTCCCAGACTTTGCAGTATTAGATTTTAGTACAAAAATAATTTTCTATAAAGCTGTTTGGTAGGTTGAAGTGCTTGTCTGTTCTGGTTGTACCTGGAAGTTGGATTTTCAGAGTTTCAAGTTGAAAATTGGATTTTGATTTGGACGTTTTTTGCTCCCTGTTCAAATCTTGTTATTCAATTCAGCTGCTGCTTTTATAAGATTTGGAAAGTTGCAGGAGTAGGCCTGCACCTTTATAAATTTTGTTGGACAATAAATTGTCCCCAAAGTTATTGTCATAAACAATGATATTGTTATTTTGAGACCATTTTCAAGTAACATAATGGTAATAGCATAATTGAGAACACATTCTCAAAGCTCAATAAGATTTTTAGCTTGTTAATGGGTTTTATCAATTCATTGTGGCACAATCTGCTTTTTAACAACATTACATATCTTGATATGGGACAAAAAATTAAAATGAGTTTGTCATGCATTTTAAAGCTGCTAGCAGATGACTGAAATCTGTCTTGTTTTCATTTATCAATTGATTTCTCGCAAACCGTCTGACATCTGCATTTTTAAATTCAGGTTCACATATAAATATTTCTATGTCAAGCCTGTTATTTCCTTTTAATCAGCTCTTATTTCTTGGGGAAGTCTCTAACACTTTCCATTTTGCTTTGACTGGGTCACGCCCTTTGTCTTTGCCTCCCTAAATAATTGGTGTGGCTGTGTAGTCCTTGACCTTGAGCTCTAGTCAAGGGTGAGACATGTGTTCTCCTTCAGCTGAGCTGGACCATATCGGAAAAGTTTCAGAAACCAATAGGTTAAACATCCATTGTTCTCCCTACAGGCTTGGTGAAACCACCCTGTCAAAGATCTCTGGCCACTTTCATGTGCTTACAAAAGGGGGCCCAAAACTACGTTATATATTTAATTCTTTCATTCCCAGAGTGTTCATGCACTTGATTGGTTCGTTACATACCAATGGACTGGGCTCAGATTAGGTTTCCATGGCACCTAGTCCTGAATAAATGGATTCAGTATCATCCTGAATAAATGGTTTCAGTATCGTCCTGAATCTGCATCTGGCACTATTACTTCACTCTAATGTTTCTCACATTGCAACTCAGGAGTCAGTTCACTGTTGATAAAATGTAGTCCAGTCTTCCTGCTCAGTCATCATGTTGCTGATTTAACCACTGGTTTTGTTCCTTTGTCATCTGTTTGAAGTGATATAGTGAGAAGAGTGAATGGGGTGCACTACTAGATGAAACACCTGCTATTCTGCAGCATCTATGGAGTTCAGCTTTATCAAATGTTTTTTTTCTTTTTTCGGTTTAATGCTGTTTTAGCTTTGTACATGAGATGTTATAGACCATGTCACATCATCCTCCAATTAATCTTTTCTTTCTACTTGCAGGTGTAACTCTTAGCAAGTAGTGATGTCGCAGTCTGGAGAAAAAGGAAAGGTGAGGATAAGAATGACACAACCCCATAGTTTTGCTTTAAATTCCCACATTTGGAAGAGAGCTTACTAATGAGATCCATGTGACTTATTTTGGTACTAATGTTTTGCCCACATGCTTGTATTAGCATTTATAAAGGAAATCCTGTCTAAACTCAAGTGCTTCTTGACTTTATTTTATTGGCTGCTGGAATTTTCCAGTGATGTGCTTCGCCAGCAATCTCACCTACATCTGCACTGACTTAGAGCTTAAGAAATGACCAGTTTATTCACTGAAATTGGTGAAACATAAGAAAACAAACTCATAAAATAAATCTGCTCTGCTATTGTCATTATTGCTATGTTATAATCTGAATTTTATATCTCACGTTACAGATTTGAGATGTTCTTTTTTCAATGTTTTTCAGTTTCCAGATTCAGCTGGTTATGTTGGTTTTGCAAACCTTCCAAACCAAGTGCACAGAAAATCTGTGAAGAAAGGCTTTGAATTCACCCTTATGGTAGTTGGTGAGTGATCACTCTTAACTGCATATGTTGATTTTATTTGCTTATTTTTTTAATACCTAATGAATTTTCTTATTTTTTTTTTAAATAGGAGAGTCTGGGTTGGGTAAATCAACACTCATAAACAGCCTGTTTCTTACTGATCTCTACCCTGAGCGCTACATCCCTGGAGCTGCTGGTACACTCTCTAATTCACATGCACACGCTTACAGACGCTGTAATAAAGAAGAAATGTCTGCAGCTAAGTCTCCAGCTGAGCTTTATTTGAGGAGGATCGTGTGGAATGCTGCAGCCTTCAAAATGACGGCCCTTCTGATGACTCAGCCAGATTAGGATTTGTTTTACTGAAAAAAAATTGACCAATTTTTGTAACTGCAAAAAGTTTAAGAAATCATCTTCTCTGGTTTTGAAGTATTTGGCACATATAGGGAGAAAATATATTTTTAACATTGTATAAATACATTAACGGTATTTTCACAGGTGTTGTGCTTCTGTTTACTCTTTTTTTTTAACCCCTCAGAGAAAATTGAGCGGACTGTCCAAATCGAGGCCTCTACTGTTGAAATCGAGGAGAGAGGGGTGAAGCTTCGGCTCACTGTGGTTGACACCCCTGGATATGGTGACGCCATCGACAGCCAAGACTGGTACATCTGATCTAGCGGCTGAGCAGTTTTAACATAATCATCCTCATAAACCTGTTATACTTTTAGAAAACGTCTGGTGGTGTGAAATAATTATGGATCTTCATTTGTTTTTGGTATTCTGCTTTCATGTGTGGAAGTATATTCTTGTAACTCCTGTTTTCAGAAAGGAAAAATGCATTTAATTTTAATTAAAAGGCTTTCAAGAAAAAAAAAGAAACATATGTTTGACTTTTTTCCAATCCCAACTGGGAACAAAGATAAAGAACAATGTTACTTTTTAAAACTTTATGTGCTTCTCAATAATCAGCTGAAAAACATTTTTGTATTGCACTAATAGAACAGCTTTTATAAGAGCTGCTAAGCTTTTTGCATGTTTATGCTGGTATTTTGGTTATTTGTCTTTGTTAATTGTCTTTAAAGTTGGAAGGCCTCTTACCATCACCCTAATCTTTACCTCCCTCCATGTCAGGATTATGACGACTCCGAAATGTTAATAAAGCTTTCAGTCAGACGAATCAAGTCGATAAAATTAAAAGATTATGAACCTAAATCTTTCGGTTATTTGAGTAATTTTGCCCTTAACTGTATATAAAAACACTAAAATGTTATTGAAGTGTTCAATATGTCGTCCATATATATCTGTTTTGCTTCTTTTGCCTTTTTGTAGTACTTATCTATATGTCTGATTGGTTTTAAAGGGTATGTATTTGTGCTTTTTTTCTGACATCAGCTTCAAGACCATCATCCAGTACATTGACAATCAGTTTGAGCGATACCTACATGACGAGAGTGGGCTGAACCGGAGGCACATAGTGGACAACAGGGTGCACTGCTGCTTTTATTTCATTTCTCCATTTGGACACGGGTAAAAATAATGCAAATATGTCACAAATTTTGATTATACTAAAGTAAATATAAGCAGGATTTTTGTTTAAAACTGTTTTTTCTTAAGTTTCTTCTGACTAAACGGTTTATATTTTTAAAGATTTTGTGAAACAAGCTTTAGCTTCCTCTAATCATTCAGTTCTGTTTTATCCGTTTTCAGTTTTTCTCCTGTCCTGTTCCTCTTTCTTGGGTCTGCTGTTTTTATGTTTTATTATTTTCTTCCTGCTTAATCTCCTTGTTTCTTCTCTCTTCCAGTCTAAAGCCTCTGGATGTGGAGTTTATGAAGGCCATCCACAGCAAAGTCAACATTGTTCCAGTAATTGCCAAGGCTGATACGCTCACACTGAGGGAGAGGGATCGTCTGAAGAGAAGGGTGAGTTTCATGTCTTGTCGTTAAAGCTGATTTCTTCACAGAAGGAGACATGAAGATAAAATTATTGCTGTATTTCTTTAGGATCTTCCATTTATTTGTTTTATTCCACCTGCAGGTTTATTCCTGACATGTGGTCCAAATTAACAAATTAATGGCAGAATACTTGGGTGAAACCTAAATCTTTCATCCGTGCGTACTGGAAGCTTTCTGTGTCTAGCGTTTTTCTGTTTGTTTTCAAGAGCAGTAGTGCTTCCCTGTGTAATTACAGTGATGCATGACCTTTTTGTGTTTTTCATGACACCAGCAGATTGTTTAAAAGTCCAGGGAAGGGCAATAAATGAGAGGAAACTGTAGAAGGAACAGGAGTGTTGGATATAACATGGATCCAACACATATCATCCAGTTTTAAGTTGCTCCAGATACTTCCTGTTGGAGCTGACCCGGGTGTCTGCCTGTCTGCATGCTCCTCGGCTTCCTGCTGTCCACAGGGGAAGGACGTAGTAACACCT
This sequence comes from Alfaro cultratus, assembly GCA_903066825.1. Classification (NCBI taxonomy): domain Eukaryota; kingdom Metazoa; phylum Chordata; class Actinopteri; order Cyprinodontiformes; family Poeciliidae; genus Alfaro; species Alfaro cultratus. The sequence goes on along the minus strand of CAEFZX010000930.1, from coordinate 14,757 downwards.
TATTTTATGGACACTTGTGAGTGTTTTCACATGATATCCTCACATATTCATTATTAGTTAGCAGGCTTTCCTGCTTCTTTAGCCCTCCACACAAATAATGTTGGTGTTTTGGTTGCAAACATGAGCCTCTGTTTTTTTTGGGTTTCTTACAGCTTTTATAAGTAAAGCAGCCACTCAGACCGGCCCAGTTCTACAATATACTTGTGTAAATTAACCCAGCAAGTAACAGCAGAAACATTTGCTTCCTCACTTCATTCCAACTCATTAGTTTTGTTATTAACTCTTAATATCTGAGGGGCATAACACGGTTAAATTCAATCCCCCAAGCCATCTCAATCCTTAAATACATTAAATTTATATAGAAATAAATTATTCTTATTTAAAAAAAACCATCTTAAACATTGTTCTTTATCTTTTTTCCCAGTTGGGACTAGGAACAAGTCAAACATATCTGTGTTTCGTTTTTTTCTTGAAAGCCTTTTAATTAAAATTAAATGCATTTTTCCTTTCTGAAAACAGGAGTTACAAGAATATATTTCCTGGAAGAAATTGAAATGATCAGTTTCTCTAATTTTACTTTTTATAGGTATATGTTTAAGTAAAATGAACTGGCATGTCTCTGAAATTACAAACAAAAAGTTTGGATTTCTTTGCAGAAATTGAGAAATCTACTCATCTTGCAGTGCTTTCAGATCTCAAAAAATGCAAAGAAAACAAGTTTGTGTTCATTTAGAAACAACAACACTAATGTTTTAACTCAGGAAGGGTTCAGAAATCAAAATTGGGTGGAATAACCAGGAGGTTTTCCAGAGCTGTAAGTCATGCAGAACTGACAAGAAGAGGTTGCATTATTTGACTGAGAGTATCTTTATAAATAGGGCTAAAACATTTCCCAAAATGATTCAAATAACTAAAAAATTAATTTATAGGCAACATTTCTGATTCTCTGCTGTATTGTAGCTGCAAGATGTTTAGTGGTCATGAGTTTTAAGGTTGGTGATGCTTAATATTGCTCAACATTCTTCTGTTTACATTATGTGTGATGAAGAAAGAGATAAAACAAATGAATAGCAGCTGATAAAGAACTTCAGAGAGGAACTTTAACCTATTATTAATGATTTTGACTCATAATCTTGTGTCTCGCTGCCGCTGATTTTCCTTTTCAGCCTCTTTTATGAACTGATTCCCATCCTCGTTCAGTTTTATTCATACAGCACCAAATAACGTTGAATGTCATTTCTTTCTAAAGGATGACTGGATCCAATTCAGACCAAGCTATAACCCAATCATAAAATATAATCAGATTCAAGTACCAAATAAAATTCAGTTGATTATCAAGTTTTAATCTAAGAAATCCAAGTCAATTTGACAGAGTTGTTGACATTCCAGCAATCCCTTCTGCTGATCAAGCATGTGGCAACTGTGGACAGCTTGTTTAAAAACATGTAGTCATAACTTGAGGTTTTTCATCTTTTCACGTTTTGTATCGACTGCCAGCCTATCTGTCCTCCTCCTCTTCGTACTCGGACCTCCCACCAGCGTCTCATTCAGGTCTTGGAGTCGGCTGCCTTGCAGGCGTCAAAGTAGGCAGCCGGCTGCTCTGTTCTCTGTTTTCCCACTTTGTTTCTCCTCACTTTCTGCTTTCAACTCCCTCATTTATCACCGAGGCTCTTTAGGTTGTCGCATGTTGATCATGAAAGTGACGGTCTTTTGTCCTTTTTTTTTTTTTTTCTTTTTCTTTTTAAAAAAGGTGAACTTTTATGAACATATCAAAAGACATGGACATAATTTTTAAAATATATTTTTACCTGTGGGAGCCATTTAAAAAGATCAAAGCAGAAATCCATCTCTATTGTGATGAAAATGACTTTATAGTTAGGCAGCTGTGTTGTTTGATGGTGTAACCTTCCTAGACCTTTTAAGTGTTCCTCTGGCACCAAATATGAACAAACCCATGTTTCCTGTCACCACTCGGTCCCAGAAACAAACCCGAGCTTGGCAGCTTGGAGCAGGTCGCATGTCCTGATTAGAAGTCTGACGTGACATTTGTCTTTACACCCCTCTTATGTGTTTTCTTCTGTGGTAAACATGTAGCCATAGCAGCACAAATAAAAGTGCTGCAGTGTTTGTCTGTGAGTTTATCTGTCCATCAGTTTTTCCAAAGCTCCACTAAATGTTCCCCTAACAGACATTTCCCCTTGTACACCAAGCAGCAATTAACTAAAGAGTTAAACAAAACTTTCTAAGAAATCCTCACATCTTTTCTCAGAAACCCATACCATTGAGGATTTAGCAGCCCATTTTGTTTCTGTTATCTGCACCTACAGATAAATGTTTTTGTCCTGTTTTCCTTTCTGAGCTCAGACTTTATCTTTAAATCTTTCTAGTGATTGTGAGTTTCTTGGAAAGACGTTATCGACAGGAAATCTAGAGGCTTAATGACAAATCTTCATTTAGAAATGGCAACATGTCTCTAATGAGTGCGGATTATTCCTTCTATCTCCTGTTTGGCTCCAGGTTGAGCATGCACTAGTTTCAGTTTGATCCCGTTTCATTTTACTCAGTATGCTGCTGGAATTATTGTGTGTAACCCAATTATTTATTATTTCAACAAATAATGTGATAAGTCAGAATTCCCTGCATAAATCATATATTTTTTGTTTATTATTTATGCATACATATTTATCTTTATTAAGTGTCTTTAAAGGAACTGGCTTGTGTATTTGTAGGTTTGATCAGATTAGTTCAAGTATTTCTTGGCTGGGAGTATTTTTCCTACACTGTATTTTTTAGTTTTACTTGAGTAACTTTATTATGAAGTACTGCGTGTATTGTAAGTTCACAGAGTGAAGAACAAGCTTGCTTTAGCCAAAAATTCACCAGACACACACATGTGGTTTTTGTTAAAGTTATTGTTAAATCTAATATCAAAATTAATTGATTTGGAAAAATATTTATTTTGCCCGATTTTGCTATGTTTTAATTGTTATTTATATGAATTATTTTAATTTTGGTCCTTAAAATACCAATATTTTGACATAACCCTGTTATTTTACTTTTATTTATGCAGGTTGTCTCATTGAAATCCAAGATCTGTGATAAAAGGAGACCCATTTTGATAAAACAAACAAAATGAACAACCCAGCAACAAAACAAGCAACTAAGAAATTTGACTCAAATTAAATATGAGTTAAAAAGGAGGAGCTTTTATAAGATTTCTCTTTTTGTCTTAAAATAAATTTTAATTGTTCCAAAGGAATCAAAGTGGAAAGCTTCAGATCAGATCCTGTTTACTTTATATTTGATTTTAAATATTATCTGATGTTTTGATCGTTTGCCCAGTTCTTTAGTAGCATTGTTTCCAAGTACTTTATCTCTTTTGAGTAATTTCTCGGAGGACTATTTTTTACTTTTACTTGAAGAGAGATACTGTATATTGAAGTAATGGTACTTTTACTTGAGTATAATTTTTGGGTACTCTGCCCACCTCTGGCTAAATTATGCGGCGGATTCTCAGCTGTCAGTCGTGTTTAATGAAGCAGGACATCAGAACTTCCTCTGAGGTTAGACCTCCAGGAGCCAAGAACCTGCCAGGAAGCAGAAACCCTCGGATGATGAATAACGCCGAGTGTTGTTGCCCTCACAATTTATTAGTTTGTGTTTTGCTGGCACTTTCTCACAGTTTGGAGTCATTCGTCTCATAATAAATCCCTGCTCCCCTGTGCTTTCCTCAATGCTTGTCCATTCTCTTATTATGAGGGGAAACGGCTTGTATGGAACAATATAAGTTTCCTGTAATGTGCCAAGACCGTTTCCATTGAGAAGACTGAACCGGCCAGCCTGTTGTACAGCTCAGACTCAGAGAACGGGGTGAACATTTCTCCCATCGTTCACCTCTCCAACCCCTTAATTGCACTTTCCTCAGTCGTTCCTCTCCTGGAACTGCCTCACAAAGCGCTTTTTTACTTTGTCCTTCCATCTAATGCCAATTTCCTTCTCTGGGGTTGCTATGCTCCTGGTTTATAAATTGCCCCTGAGGAGGGTATGTTGAGAGGCTGATCCTCTCAGTCTGGGACCTTAAAGTCATATCCTGTGTAGGGCTTTAGTCTCAAACTGTATTACTTTTTTTAGCTGGGAGGACAGCAGGTTTAGACTGGAATTGCAGAGTGAGCAACATATAAAGTTGTCTGGTTTGAGCTGAACAACAAAGTGTTAGTCATATGAGTTTTATCCTCCGCTCCCAAAGCAAAACGCTGGGTGAAAAGCAAATTCCCAGATGTGACTTCAGTCAGAACACAGTAGCCTTATGGTGCGTTCACACCAAACATGTTTTGAGCGTCAGGCCCGTCTGGTTTCAAAGTCTATGTGGAGGCACATTGGAGCGTTTGACGCATCAGGAGTATCCAATGCATCCGGCAAAGGAAAACAACGATAGAGCGATTTTGACACGTCTAACGCCCCTCTACGTAGACTTTGAATATAAACTAGATGCACCTGACGGGGAGAAATGTTAAGTTTAGAGGAAAATATCAAGCATCTGCATTCAAAGTGCATATGCTTCAAATGGAAGTGTCAGATGTGTTTAGTTGTTAACCCACCATTAGAATAAATTTAAGAAATTCAGTTTGTTCTGTGTGATGATGGAAAATTAGCTGTATCTCAAAAATACTGTAGCTACATGTTAGTTTTTAATATTTTGAACAAAATAGTCTCTAAAATAGACCGATACAGATATTTAAAATGATATCATGATATCTTGATCAGCTCAACTTGATAGCAATAAATGGACGATAACATTTGCCTCCTGCACCCTTAAAAAAAAAAAGAAAGAAAGAATAAATACTTCACATCCAGTTATGTTGATGGAATGATTCTTTCCACTATCTTTGCCGAACCCAAGATGTTTCCAAACGTTTAACACATTTTTTGGGGGGAATGATCTGCTCCTCTTCCTCCTCAATCACCATTTCAACATTTAAAATTTCCTCTGTTTTCGCAACCTCACAGTCTCCTCTGTCCACAAACTCAAACAGACCTCTTAACATTGTTTATCCCTGTTGTTTGTGGATTTGTTTCCTCCAATGTTTTTCTTCCACTTAACTTTAAATAATTTGTTTTGATTACAGCACTCTGTGAAGAAACGCTTTCTTTAGGAATTATATTTTTTGGCTAATGTTTATTCCTTTGTGTGAGTTTCACTTTTTTTGAGATGTATCTGTATCTATTGTTCATAGATCTTTTCTGAGCAGCTTTTCCACTGCTCGTGTTTGTTACACCAGTTCTCAGATTTTAAACTCTCTTGCGAAGTTGAAATGAAAGCAGGAATGACTTCATTCTGTGCGCGTCCTTGCTCTTGTGCTTGGCCATTTTCCTGTGAGTGTTTCAAACACGCGGATATATTTATTTTCCTGCTCTCCTGCAGTCATTGTGCCCAGGCTTGCTTCACATCTCCGCTGATTTTAAAACAATAAATATCTGCTTTCCCTTATGGCGCGAGCAACTCCATTACACACGGTCCTCTGTTCTGAGAAAGGGCTGAAGGGCAGCGCCGCTAAAGGGTCTGTTATATGTGTTGTATTTACTGGACCAGTTTAAAAATATTGGTCTGGTTGAATTTCTATATTCACTCTGCTTCCCCTCTTAAAGTCTCACTTAAATACAAGATTACATGAATAGCTCAGTTGTGTCTGTGCTCTTTGATCAGAGAGGTGGGTGGTCTTAACTGTACAAATACTTTTCTCAGACAATAGGTGTGTGTGTGTATGTGTGTGCGTGTGTGTGTGTATGTGTGTGTGTGTTCGTGTGTGTGTGGATCAATGGTACTCATGTGATGTCTTCAAGTAACCATGGCTGTTAAACATCCACTTTCTGTTGCTTATAGATGCAGCTGGTTAGGACACACTACCCTTGAATGCAGTTTTTTTTAAACTTTTAATAAATATTTTTTCTTGTAGGCAATATATTAAGGCTTTTTTAATGTCATGGACAGAAAGAAATTGTTTTTGTAGGTGGAGTTGGGTAGCAACTGGCTACATTTACTTGAGTAACCTTTGGGAAAAAATACTTTTATCAGTATCTTTTACGATTTTGTTTTACTTGAGTAATTTTATTAAGTGTCATTATTCTTAATATTTCTGGATACTCTACCCACTGACTAACTTCACTGAATGAAGAACAAGCTTGTTTTAACCAAAGATTCATCAGACACAGACACACACCTGCAGTTTCTGCAGGTAAAAATCAATTTATTTTATTGAAATAAATTGATTTTGTTATTTTATAATTGTTATTAATGTAAATTATTTCCATTTTGGTCTTTTTGTACCAAGATTTCTACATAACTTTTATTTTGGTCTGTCTGATTACATAATTTTTAGAAATTGAATGCTTAATTTCTTCTTTTTTTTTGACCAGTTAGTGCTTGAGTAACTTTTAAACCAAATACTTTTTTACTCCTGCATAATTTTTTGGCCTTTTTTTACTTTTTATTTGAATAAAATACGATGTTTGGGTCTTCTGTCCACCTCTGTCTGTAGGTTGAAGATGCAAGCCTGTTTTTTTCCCTCCATTGCCAAATTGTTCTGGTAAATCACTGACTTTCTTCGGCTACAAAGACCCACCATCTAGTTCCCTATTTTACCATTAATGCCAGATTATAGTAGTGAAAGTGAGGCAGAGGTCGGCTACAGGTTGGTACATGGAAAAGTGTTATTCTTTTTTCTGCAAGTGGCTTGTCTGAAGTCTAAATCCCTGCTACCTCCTCCTGTGGTTCAGGTATTATTGGGTCTCCCTCGCTCTCATCAAGCTCTCTGCAGGCTGGAGAAAGATGACTGGCTGAAAAGCTTTTCCTGCTAAGAGACGACTGTTTGTTCCCATCTTTGAGGTTGGCAAATTAACTTTTGAAAGAGGAGAAAGAATGGTGAACTAGCAAGAAATAAGCTTTTCTTTCTCCTCTTTGCCTGCCCTTTGTTTTTGTAATCAAACATGAAATATTGTTTCCTTTTTCACTAGTGCATGGCTCGGTGTTCTTCTCAGCTTTTGTTTGATTTTCTTAAACTGTGTTATTAAACTGTTATTTTTTATTTAAAAACTAGTTTTCTAGTTTTAATATTTCTGTTTTGTGTCGCTTGCTCTTCATACTTTAAACTTTAAAGTATGAAGTTAAAATTTACACCAATGTGTGTTCTTTATTTGTTTTTATTTTTTTTGGGAGTTTACATGACAGAAGTTAAATTTTGTAAGGAATTTTCCAGATAATTTTCAGATGATGGTCTGAAATGTGGCCTTTCTTATTTAGGTTGTATTTGTATCAGCTTTGCTCTGTATACTTTGTGAATCACAGAAAACTGTAGAAAGTTTTCTGTGTTGTCAGAACATGTTGATAATTACATAATTTTTCTCTCTTTGCTCCAAGTCTTCTCAAATTTTAGACCAATTTCTAAACCAACTTTTCTGTCTTAAGTTTTGGAGAAAACTTTACTTTACTGGTTCAAACTTTGCAGTGTGTAAATGATAAAGCCATCCTGATTTTAACCAGTGCCAATACACTGAAGAACAATTTTACCAATACTTGTAGACCTTATGGCTTCATTTAACTTGATGGTTCATCACCTTCAGGGTCGCAACTTTTATTTATTCGAACATGTCAATCTATTGGTATGATTTGTTCTTCAAATCGCCATTCATATTATTTTTCGGTCTCAGGAAATGATTGAGGGATGATGTCTGGTTCTTTAGGTTCTGACGGGTCTGTTCCTCTCCTGATCCATTCTGTCTGATTTCAAACAACCCAACTGGGCGCCACTGAATATTGCCCACACATTTTTTAATGCCCCTATTAAACTTCACTGTGATTGTTTAGCTTGTCTTCCCTCTCGCGTTTGTATTTTTGCCAGAGGTTTTAAGGACGGTTTAGTATCGGTGGACATTTTAAAAAGACACGGGTTGATAGCAGCTCAGTGCGGCTGCACAGTGTCCGTTTCTAATCAACAGTAACAACAGCGTCAGTTCGTGGTGGGAGGGTCCTATTTAGGTCCCGCAATGACAATTTACCTGACCTTAATATTTCCCGTGTTTTGTTTTGGTCATTATTATTACACTTATTATTGAGATGTGTGATAGTTTGTCTATCAGACATTTATAGCAATATGGAATAAATCACGTCCTGTATTGGTTCAATACAGGGCAGAGAAACAACAACCACCTGTTATTTTAGCCTAGCTTAAGCTAACCTGAATATTTACAACTCTCTTGTTGATATCGACATCAACATTACTTACCTTCTGTCTTTCAACCACTTTGAAAAGCTTTTCTTCGTCTCTCCAACGTCTTTATCCCTCTTCCGTTTTCTGTTTTGTGCCCCGGAGTTTCTTCCTGCGCCCCATTTTTAGCTCCCTGTTGTCGAGGCATTACTACAATTCAAATTTACATTTTAAGCATTTTTCACATCGGTTTTGCGCCCCTTTAGTGCAGCGCTCATATGCGTTGCATACAATGCATACCCACTTTTTGCACCACTGATCACCTTCTCCTAAAGAGCCTCAAGCCATATGTAGACATTAAATGTTCTGCTCTTCTTTTGTTTTCATCATGCATAATAGAGGGAAGTTTCTCTGTAAAGATAAATGAACATTTTTCACCTGCAGCTCTACTTACCTGGAGAGTTCCTCAAGGATCTGAACCGGGCCGCATCCTGTTCTCATTGGACATGCTCCCTTTAGGATCATCACTAGACATAATATTTATTGTCACTGTGGGGTAGATGACATACAAATCTATCTGTACTTAAAAATAGGATCTAAAGCTGCAATTACTGAGTTCATTTAAAGTTGTCTGACAGATTCTCCTACCGATTTGATTTCTGTGGAATAGAGGCAAGAAGCAAACTACCGTTGAAAGAAAGCCGTAGTTCTAATTGAGGTCTTCTGCATCCCATGTAGGGACATTACAAATATGTGGAAGAAGTTTATCTCAACAGATGAGACCAAAATTTGACTTTTTGGTCAATTTTGATTCAAAAATTTATCAAAAAATAAATTTTTGACCATAAAGTCAATTTTTGCGTAATGAAAAATTAAGGTGTGCGGTTTGCCTTCAGCAGGATGATTATAAACATACAGCCTGAACTGTTTGGTATTAGATCAACGCATCGTTGAATGTAAAAGTGACGCAGTTCACAAGCAGACCTAATTCAGCTGAGACATTTGTTTCTGTAGATGTCCAAAGCTGAAAGAGACAAAAATATTTCAGCTGTACCTCAAATGTAAAAGGGGTTTTTAAAAAGTGCATAACGCAACAAAATAAGAAAAACTAGCATTTTTGTGCATATTTATAATTTTTCTTCTACTTCATGCAGTCATTCGAGCGTTTCAGGTTGGAACATGACAGAAAGTATTATTTTTTATTTTGCAAGGCAAATAGCAAGCAGCTGTTTGCATCAACTGGAATGTTATTAGGATCACAGAGCAATCACAGTGGCTGGGATTTTCCTTTAATAAATTCTTCAGCCTTGGAAAAACAGGGCCCCAGTCCCTCAGCCCCATACTGTCCCACCAGTTGGTCCATCATTAGTTACTCTTTACTTTAAAACACTGTTCCCTTTCATAACGAGATTGGAGCAAACTGATATTATTTAAAAGAGGATGATAAAGGGCCGCTTGTGTAAAGAAGCTGGATTTTTCAAGGATTTAGATGTTCTCTCAAAGCGAATGTTGGTTCAAAGCTGATCAGATACGCTTCTTAACGAAGCTGGCAGGGAGCTGCTCCGTTACATAAACATTACGTCAAAGTGTCCTCAACCTGCTTCCTGCAAGTTTTCAATTCTCTTTTCAATCAAGGTACATTAGTACCAAGATGCATTTAATTGTTTTGTTGTTTTTTTCCCCCCGCGTGCGCATTGTTGATTTTCTTGGAATGCTTTTGTACACTTCCAAGTATTGTTGCAGTTTAGGTTTCATGGATACACGCAACATGCCACCCCAGAGGAGAATTAACTCCGTCCTCCAGAGGCACATGAGAAAAACTGTGAATGTGTCGGCAGCGTTTCGACTCATGGGCAGTTTTATGTTTTCCTCCTGTGAAAATTGTTTAGCAGGTATTTGAGTCACTTGTTTTTGTGGGTTTGGTTGTGTGAAAATGAACAAATTATAAAAACATTACTCCCATCTGAGGCTGACACGGTGAAAACGTTGATCCCTTTAATGACGGCTCTGCGCCTTGTTTTGATTGGCGGTTTTGGTTCAACCTTTGCTGCTGTCCCACCACATCCCTCTGGGTAATTATATCTATGTATAGGCCTGCAGGTATTGCTATATTTGGGCCACACATAACCACTGCAGTATATCTAATGCTGCTATTTCTACAACCGTCTGATCCCTGCTTTTCTGTATAAATCCATGTTTACTGTGACTTGTGACGTTTAAATTTCTGACCCATTTTCTAACTGGTAAAGCTCAGTCAACCTCAACATGATGAAATACCGCAACTAAAAAAAATACTTAGTTTCCAAAAATATAAAGTAATATTTACTTGGTTCCACTGATCCATGCTGCGGTAAAGTCATGAGTGTTTGGTTCCTGGAGAGGTTTGGAAAAATAAAATGAGAACATTGAAAAAATTATGTACGGCTCTGTTTCATTTTCTTAATGCTGTCCTTCCTTTCTTCCTCCTTCCCTTCCTGTTTTGTGTCCTATGCCCTTCTTTTGACTCCTACCTAACTTCTTTCCTCTTTAGTGTCATTTTTTTCCTTCCTCCCTTTTGTGTCTCCTTTCTTTCCTTACTTGTGTTCTACCTCCCTTCCTTCCTCTTTTGTTTCCTCTTTTGACTCCTACTTACCTCCCTTCCTTCTTTCTTATCTTTCCTCCATTGAGTCCTTGCTTCCTTCCTCTTTTGTATCATATAGCCTGTTTTTTCTACTTTTGACTCCTACCTGCCTTGTCCTCTTTATAGTAATTCTTTCCTTCCTCCCTTCTCTCTCTCCTTTCCTTCCTTAATCTTACCTCCCTTCTTTCCCCCTTTTTGTCCTTCCTTCATTAATATTTTCTGTCCTATTTTCCTCCTTCTTTCTTTCCTCTTTTTTATATTTTGTCCAAACTTTTTCTTTGCCATACCTTCTTTCTCTCCTTTCCTTTCTTCCCTCCTTGTGTCTGTCCTTAATTTCCTTCCTCCCTCGTGTCCTACTGCTATTTAACTTATTATATATCTCTCTTTTTCTTAAATTCTGCTGCTCACTGTGGAAATATCTGCATTAAAGTCATGATAAACTTTTTTTAAATATATTTTTTAATGCCAAGTTGTGAATAGAAAAGTCAGGAATGTTTACATTTAATATCTGAGGAACCCGGTTGGTGTAACAGTTGATTTGTTCCCTGAACATCGCGGAGTGGACCCGTACAGCCAACCATAACAACATTAAGGAGGCGTGCTGGGGCCAGTGTTGTGTTATTGCCCAGCAGGATAGTCATAAAAATCAAAATGGCTTCCACTGCCAGCATGCAGGTGCCAACTAAAATACACGGCTTGCTCGTTCGCTGGCTCTCTTGAGGAGAGTCTGGTGTAGCGTTGAGCGTCAAGGCCTACATTCTGTACGGTTAAATCAGCAGGAGACAACAGGGATTTGCTGCAGGCGGTGATTTTGGCAGCTGATGATCCACGAGAGGTCCTGATTACAGGTGTCAGGCTGTTTTAAGCACAAGTTGCAGAGCAGAATAATTCTGATAAACAGACATTTTGGATTAGGAGGGGCTCCAAACAGATGATGACAGACTATAAAACTGTGCTTCAGGAATGACCCAATAAACCTTTAAGTGTAGTTTCCTTTGAGCATGTTTCAGTTTTCTGCTTTTTAAATTTTTTTTATTTTATCTCATCCCATGATCTGAATTCTTCTTTATCTTATTGCTTACTGACCACCTCAATTTGTTGTACGCCTCGTTTTTTCCCGTCAGCGTGTTTATTTTTCCCTCTTACTGTACAGTTTCCCTAAATTCTTTGTGTTCTTCCTCGCCACAGTCGTGTTTATCCAGCCGCCATGTACGCCGCTTCTGTACATCGGGTGTTTTTACGTACATGACCAAAGGGGGGGAAAGGAGGCTCAGGTCCGGTGTCACGCTCTCCTCTGAGTCCTGCAAAGCTTGTTTGTTTTTAGATCTGCCCCACAACAATGCCCCACACACACACTTAGCGTCCAGCGATCACTGAGAAAACAAGCCGCCGCCACAACATGGAGTCCAGCAGGCCAACTTGCGCTCACTTCCCCGGCTGACTCATTACTGTCCCATTATGTACGCCAGCACATGAAAGTCCCTCTAAAACAACACTTGGCATTTCTTGGCTCCTTTATGTAAACCTACATTGTGAATATGAAAAATTCTGCTCTTGAGAAAACAAAAGAAAAATGCTGCTTTGATGTTTAGAATAATAAATAGTGACATCTGTCCCTGCGGTAGCAGAGAAGAAAGCTCCTTTGTTTTTACTTGTTTCTTTACCGGCCGGAGAAGAAAAAAGGAGGGAGAGCGACCTTTTACCGTACTTATTAAGAGCTTGAATCCACACACAGACTGTTATTATTTCACCTGTCTGCTGCTTTGCTCTCATGCCTTTTTCCTCCATGGCAGAGCTTTAATTAAAAGTGTTTCTGCAACAACAAGCTCTTACGCAAACCTGGAAATTACTATCGAGTTTTTAAACCTGCCGAGTGAAAGCAGGAGCTGTTATTTTAACCGTTTAATAGAAATGGATTCTGTTTCCCCAATTATGAAAATAAAGTAATAATATTGCAACTTTATTCTCATCATAATATTTATTCTCGTAATATTATGACTTTATTCTCATACTACGACTTTATTTCCCTTTCGTTTCGACTTTATTCTCATCTGAGAAATAAAGACTTTATTCTCTTTATGATTTTATTTTCATATTTTTATGAGTTTATGTGTTTCTTCGGTTGTCTTTAAAGTTTGCCTTACTCCGTAAGGCCTTGTAAAAATATTCATACCGCATGAACTGTTTTGTTTCATCAACTTGTAACTACAAAATTATGTATTTTCTTGAGATTTTTGACACAAAAGTTTGAGCATAATTGTAAGGTGAAAGGAGAACATGAAAATATTTTAAAATCAAGAATCTATTTATCCCTTCTACCCAGATACCCCTAAATAAAATTATAGTAGACAGACAGATCCCCAAAAATTTGCAGCTTTAAATGTTATAAATGTTCTACAACATGTTGAGTACAAAAATATTAGAAAGGTTTTTAATATGTTCTTCAGTCAGTGGTGGATGCTTATTGTTTAATTTATTGTCATTAGGATTTAGACTTATCATTGTCACAATAAATTTTATCAAGGTTTATTATCTTTAATAATGTTTTAATTAATAAATGTTGGCAGAAACTAATACATTTGGTAGCGATAGATTGTTTGTTTCCACCTGTTTCTGCTCCTCAGCCTCACGGTTTGTTTTCCTGCCAAACTCTCATCAGATCCTGGATGAAATCGCTGAGCAAGGCATCAAAATCTATCAGCTTCCTGACGCTGACTCTGATGAAGACGAGGAGTTCAAGGAGCAGACCCGAGTGCTGAAGGTGGGAGGATAAACATCATCAAGAATCTATTTATCTCCTCTGTTCAGCCACTGACTTTTACCATCCTTTCTGCAGGCGAGCATCCCCTTTGCTGTGATCGGGTCCAACCAGCTGATTGAGGTGAAGGGGAAGAAGATACGCGGGCGTCTGTACCCTTGGGGGGTGGTGGAGGTGGAAAACCCAGAGCACAATGACTTCCTGAAGCTACGCACCATGCTTGTGTGAGTCTCCTTGGCAATAAAACCTCGCAGATTACTGGACTTTTTAGAGTAAGACGTGAAAACGTCAACAGAACCAGTCTAGTTTGGAAAATGACTTGGAGCAGAACGTTACTGCCCTCTTGTGGCCATCTGAAGCTTATCAAGAGCTTCTGACAGCTCTTGAAACAGAAGCTGTCTGAATGTTTGGTTGTTTTAGGACCCACATGCAAGACCTCCAGGAAGTAACTCAGGATCTGCATTATGAGAACTTCCGGTCCGAGAGACTGAAGAGAGCCGGCAGGTGAGACGCTGGTCAGATCAACAGGAACCCTCAGCTGTTTTCATTCAGGTTAATTTTTGTTTTTCTTCCCTGCAGAGCTGTGGATGAGGATGTGGTGGATAAAGACCAGATTCTGCTACAGAAAGAGCTGGAGGTAAAAACAGATACAGAAGGCTGCACAAGCTGATCTCTAGTCTCTCTGCACTGCTGATTACGGTGGCTTATTACTGCTACTATAAATAAAAAAAGAGGAGCACATTTCTACCACAAAATCTCAGAAATGTTATAGAAAAAACTAGAACATTTCTGAGTTTGAAAAGTCAGAAATTTGCTAGAAAAACAAAAAAAAATTCTAGATTAATCTCACAAATTTCTGAGTTTTTTTAATAGCAATTTTTTAAAAAATTCTCATACATTTGAGTTTCAAATGTCAGAAACCTGCTGGGAAAAATTCAGAATATTCCATGCTGTTTTTTCAAAAATTTCAGAGTTTTTTCTAACAAATTTTCAACTTTTCAATGTCAGAAATTGGCAAGTTTTTTCTTGAAATTTCTGAGACTAAAGTTATTATTTTTTTTCTTGCAAATGTTTTGACTTCTCAATAACAGAAATATCAAGATTTTTTGGTGTAAGTTTACTCTTTTATATATATATATAAAAATATATATAAATAAATATATATATATATCTATTTA
>CAEFZX010000927.1:0-20503 GCA_903066825.1 Alfaro cultratus | reverse complement strand
ACTAATCAACCAGCTCTCTGAAATTAATTATAGTGATTCAAAGAGCCCTGACACACAATACCATCTATAAATTTAATAGCACACAAAAATTTTATCTTTATGACACTTTAATCCAATTTGCATAATAATTTGTAACACGGTGTAAAACATATACTTTACACCGTGATGCATCGGTATTCATGAGGTTAAAAACTAGTTAAAATACAAAGTAGCATTAGCTGACCCGTTGTCTGACACGTTAGTACTAACTTAGTGTCTTAATTATAACCATATTAATATATTTTAAAGAATCCACAGTAGTCAAAAATTAAAGTTTTAGAGACGATCTTTACTTTTTTTGTCTTCCCTTGTTTTGATGAATAGGGAAGAGTTTTAATGCCACAGGGGAAAAAACTGAATTCTAAATGTAATGTTGGAACCCTGAGAAGTTAGAATTATGAGAAAAAGGTTGAAAGTCTTAAAATTAACATCAGTTCTTTATTTCTTTCTTTCTTTCTTTCAGTTGTGCTAATCTTCTTCTGTAAAGGAACCATCAGTTTTAGCAGAATGTTCTCACATTGAATATTTTGATTTATGGACTAAACGGAGGAAACGGGTTGACAATACAGACCTTCCCACGAAAAGCAAAAAAAAATAAAATGTTGAAATCAGATAATTTAAATAATAAAAAAGACACAAACAAGTTTTGCTAACTACCAGAAAGTTTGGTGAGAACATTTTCTAGATTTTTTTTTCTGTAACTTTCCTCAAATTCAAAAGTTTACATATGTTTGGTCCGCATCAGACCACTGTCTTTTAAAATGTATGACTTGTGTCAATTTCTTACAAAAAAAAAAAATAAAAAATTAAAATGTTCTCAAGTTTTCTAGTATTTACAAAATAGAAATAATTCTGGCAATTCTAACTAAACAAACACTAAAAGTTTGGTCATACTTAACTTCAGCAGAGAGAGAGTATTAATACTTAATATTTAAGTATTCTTAAATTCTAGTTTCAAATGTTTCAGGAACTTTATGTTTTACTTAATTTATCTGCAGAGTTGAAATCACTGTTGGAAATGCTGGGTCTGTTCAGAAGTTGCTCCTGACCTTCCAGTGACATGTCTGGACATATACGTGCATCATCAGATATTTAGGGTGCGACATGTGATTCACTGAGTCACTGCAGAAGCTCGGTTACCGACTCATAACCCAGTGGGACCAAACTCCTGCAGGCGTCTGACCTTTTCACAGCCTGATGCCACATGACTCTGTCCTGTTCTCTAACTCATATTCACTTGGACAGATCAGGACAGAGGTGAATGATTGGTAGAGTGGTGGACACTCGAGGCAAAATATTTTAGTTTGAAAAGGAAAAAGTGTAAGTACTCAACTAGACTATCATTGATTTACTGAAAAGCAATCTGGATAGTGATAATCACTGGCAGCTGTTGGTTTAGTGTCTGACAATATGAAATCAGACAAATCGGTGCAAATAGTTCATCTGTCTGACATACTGAGCAAAGGAGCCTTGATTTTTATCTTTTTAGTTTTTCTTTTTTTACTTTTTCAATTAAAACTTTCAGAGGATCAGAGTCAAACAGTAAGTTTAGTATAAAAATCTCAGACTCACTTTGTGAAGTTTTAAGGGCTGAAAAGCAGAGACAGACTCTTCTGTTTTATCTTCTGTGCATTGATTGAGTTTCGTTGCTGCAGCTGATATGGCGCCGACTTTTGGAAATAACACTCAATGATTTACCTTGGAAAAAATACTGGAAATATCTATTTTAATTTTTTTTCAATACTTAATGTTTACCTTTGAATCCCCTCAGCACTTTTCTGATAATACACACTTTCCACCATTGGTCAGGTTTTGTGCATGTCATAAATTAGTTTTCTGCTAGCATTTGCATCCTATAAATTCTCCTGTTTCACATTTCTGCAGAGCAGTAGTCAGTTAATTTAGGTTTTGTTTTTTTTGGTCTTTTGAACACTCACACATGTAAATCTCTTTCCATCTTTCCCCCCTGCCATCACTCCTTCTGTCCTATATTATGATTTTCATTATCTCCTGTACTTGACTCTCCCTGAGGTCCAACAAAAAACATGCTTACGTTCACTTATATTAGCTTCATCTTCTGGGCAACATCTTCTGTAAAGCTGTGCTCAAAGCTGTGCACATTATTTTTAACATTTGTTTTATTTTGTTAGGTCAGTTATGTCCCCTTTTTAACTTTTCCATACCTTCAAACAAGCTGCAACAGTTTCAAAGATATTTTATCCTTTTTTCACTTTCAGAGCCTCATTTTTGCAATGACTTGACTGCAGTTTTGCCTTTTAGTTCCATGACTGCTTTATGCAGCCTTGTAACCTGTTTTGTCCATCAGCAAACTTTTGTTTTGTGTTTGTGAACCTTTCCAATCAGATTTAAGGCATGAGACAGTCAAGGATTTTTTTTTTTTTTTTTTTTTCTCGTCTTACTCAAATCTTTGATTTGATCTAGCAATGTGGCTCATTACCCAGGGTGCCAATTTGCAAGGGATGGCACAAGTATTTAAAAAAAAATTAATGTTCAGTTGTCTCAGAAAAGGTTTTTATTGCAACTTGCATAACCAGTTGAATCAGCCTGTCCATCCTCCAAACATTGTATGAAAATGTGGCTGTGTACTTGAAGAGTCTATGATGATAAAGTTTGTATTTAAATTCCAGATTTCTATTTATTCTGTTTGTAAAAGGAATATGATGTGAATTAAATCATCTTTGGTTCAAAATGTAATCTGTATTGTCAAACCTCAGTTAGATGTTATGTTTCTTTATATAATCCTCATTTTATGTGTGAAATGGAAAATATCATTATCATGCTTTTCCTTGTAATTGAGTTGTCCATGAAAACAACAGATAAATTAGATTATGTAAAATCTCAGTTTTCATTTGTGAAATCTGAACTGTGTTTGTCAAAAGAAAAAGAATGAGTATCTGTAAGGAGGAGGACTCACCCTGGGCACCGTTAGTTCAAGAACTACAGCTGGAGAGATGATTTAACTTTGAGTCATTTGACATTCAAGTGATATTCCCTTTTCTTTCATAGCTTAAAAACATATATTTAAGTGATTTGCTGTTGCTGTTAGAACTTCACACCCAGTCTTAAGCTGCAGGCAGACAAACTTAAATAAATGCAGTGAGCAGCACAGCTTGACTGAAAACTCAGACAGTGAAGGATTTATAAGCTTAGGAGCTGGATGTTTAGTCTCAGGTTTTGGTGCAGACACCCCAGTAACTAATTTAAGGATAAAAGTTGGACAAATTTGTTGACTTCCTCCTTCTAAACACGCCCCAATCCCCTTTATCCCTGCAGCTTTAAGCAAAGGCTCGCTGAGTGATGCTCTATTGGCCAAGCTCTGATTAACCACCAGATCTCATGCAAACCTCATGCTAACAGCTGTTTGTGTTTCATTACTAAGAGTGTATGACGATTTGAGTTCTTTGAAACCAGGTTCAGAGGATTTCTGATGTTCAGTCTGAGACCAAAGCTGCAGCTTCCATGAACATTAGTCCCTGTAAATGAAACTGCTGCATCCTTTTATGTTTACAGGAGGTTTTATTTGAGCCCTGAACTCTTTCTTTACACTTGTGATGTGCATTTTAAACATGTCTATTGACTTCCACTTTATTTAAATTTTTTGTGTATTTAGGTGAAACACTTCAAACTAATATAATGCAACTGCAGAAATTCACCATGACTCAGAATGACAGGATAAAAGCAGTTTAAGTACACAAAATATTTCCTGGCACTTACTCAGTAATTTCCAGGGATTAGAGGGTAAACTCTGTTGTGACTGTGCCAATCATCTGTACTGTAACATCAACTTATTATTATTTTTCTCTCCCGGGATGTCGAGTTTAGAGGAAATTGGCAGAACAGCTTGTTTTCTAAGGGTTTTTAATGTGTCAGCATGTCACCTACATGTGGGAATTATGTTGTGTACATTTTGTAACTGGAAAAAAAATCCCATATTTTTTCTACTGAGATTAAAACTGTAAAACTGTATTTAGATATTTAACAAACTGTGCAGAGCAACTGGAGATGTAGGATATTTTGCTGAAACTGTAAAATAAAAAGGTTTATATATTTGGAGGAAACTTTGTCTCGTGTGTGTTTTACAAAATGAAATCCAACACAACATCATTTAAAGGGACATCTTAGATTATTTCAAAGTGGGGTTCTGTTGGGCTGGGAGTCATCAGTATCTTATCTTCTCTGAGATTAGCTTTCCTGTTAACAGAAAATAAGAGCCAAGACAAAACCAGTCAACACTTTAGAAAAAAAGTATATCTGTGGATAGATACACCAGATCTAACCTTTGAATCTGCTATATATATTCCCAACACCACAGCAACACAGCTCATTGTCTGATGAATGATAAACGGGATGAAAACCAAAAACAAGCCTGTTTCTGTGTCGGGTTGTTTACCACAAGTGCAATAAAATAAGATGTCAGTATTTCTCATTAGCAGATGTGGAAAATGTGTGGATAATCATGATAATCGTATATTTTGTCACTTTTCTGCCACAACAATAAGCATCAATTTCTCATACATTTATATAACTATGAAAGCAACATTTTAAATTCACAAAAAAATTACAGTAAAATGAAAAAAATTGTTTCCCAATGTCACTAGATGTCTTAGATGACATTGTTCTGAATCCTCTCCTTCGTTGTGCAGATCTGATTTGCCTTCAGTCTGACAGAGGCTGACATCTCAACAGCAGAGACCAGAGCAGCAGGTGGACGAAGCGGCTGCTCATTCCTGCTGCGATCGTGTCTCCTAAATAATTCTGCCGGCGACGTCTGGTTCCCACAGCTTCCTAATTTCCTTCTCTTGTCGCTTCTTGTTGCTGGCTTTGTATCATTTGAACAGCTTCTGCAACCGATGGTGCAAAAATGCACTTTCCACTGACGTTAATCCATAGTCATATTTCCCTCTGCAGGCCTGGTAACTCTGATAGTTTTCCAGTTTTCTGTGATTCATTCTTCGCCCGGCCATTATTGCTTTTGCAATTCGTTTCTCACTCAGCTCGTCATGGTGACTGACGGAGCACGTTCGGCGTTTGGGTGAACATTTTATAGCTTCTGTCTTATTGGAGCTTTGACATGATTACACAATCTCAGTAAGCATGGTGCTGGTGCTATAAAGTCCTAATTAAAATGTCTGGATTTATTTTCCTTTTTTGCAATTGCAAATGTGACTGCCCTAGACTTTAATCAGCAAAGGTTATGTTTCTCCATAGACCAGTGGTTTTATCCCCATTCATATTTGTTCCCAGTTAATTACCAAATAATCAGCATTCCCTCAGACTCATGAGCTGTAACTAGGACAGAGATCAGGCTATTACATTAGCACAGTCTTCCATTAAAGATCTCCATTAAGTTTCTTTATTAGGCTCAGCACCGTTATAAAAGAGAAAAAGGCAATCCAATTGTCTCCCATAATTCACTCACTCTGTGGCTCTCTGTGGGTCGATACATCACTATGATTGGGCTGCATAAAGGGGAAGATGATCCAATGACACAGTTTGTTTATCCCGTTCTGATGGAGCTGGGCCGGTTGACTATTTTTTATTTATTTCCTTTTGAGATTGTGACCATTTTGAGGCATTACTTTTGGATTCAGTTCCATTGTCAGACAAGAGACTTGAGAAGGAAAAAAATGAAGGTGTGTGAAGGAAGTAATTATTTCCTTACAAACCCAACGACAGCAAAAGGAATTTAGTTTTCTTCATTTGACCATATTTCCCTTGCAAGCAGCCAGACTTTATTGTAATCTTTAAAACCTGATCAGTAGTTCTCTGGTCTTTCAGAGTCTTTCAGAGTTTTTCCTTGGACTTTGAGTGACTGGCATATTGCCTACAATTAAGAAATTTATCCTTGCTTTATGTTCATATGTAGGTTCTCTTCAGGTACTCCAGATTATTTCCAAAGTCCAAAATCATGACTGCTGAGTTAAGTGGTCACTCTGTCCTGTGTGTGTCTGTATGACCCTGTGGAGATCTACTGTCTTACAACAGTGGTCCTGTTAACCACAGTGAAACTCTACAAATTGCCCAGAGCAGTGGTCTCAAACTCCAGTCCTCAAAGGCTGTTGACCTGCAACTTTGGTAATAGAAGCTCATTACCAAAGTTGCAGGACTACTGGCCTACAACAAGGCCAGTGGTTTTGTGGTCTCCACTACTGGCAAATGACATGCCTTTTGCCTCTGGACTACACAGGATTCCCGGGTCAATAAATTTGCATCCATGGTGACAAAAATGGAACTTTGTCTCACTACAGAATAAAGTTTCAACAGGAAGGACCAGTTACTGGAATGCTTTCTTCTTTGAAAGCCAGGGCATCTTCAAGGACTCTCACAAAGGTTTTGGATTCTGCTTTCTACGAAGAACCTACTCAAACACCACCATAATCTGTACCTTGTTATTACCATTGTAAATGTGGAAGTTGTCCACAAAAATGTTTGGCTAATGAAGCTTAGACCGGGCTTTATTCTGTGTCACAAATGTCTTCCAGGAATGACACTGCTCGCAAGTGTCTTTGCACCAAACCAGTAAACTCAGAACTACATCAACGTTTATGAGGACAAATAAGATATGTCTTCTCTGTCAGGAAAAGAAAAAAAATCTGCAGCAAAAGTTGCAGAAGTCTGCAACATTCTTCTTGTTGCAGACTTCTGCCCAGGTCCTTCTTGAAAATGAGATCCAGATCTCAAAGGGGTTTACCTGGTTAAATAAAGGAAATAAAAAAAATAATAAAAAGGAGTATTTTCTAGCCTTAGTCTGTTTCCTGCAAACTTTTGTGTGTTCAGTTGCTGCCATCACCCTACATCATTCTCGTTCTCCTGGATGGAAATATATTGGTGAAAAGGCAAATGTTAACCTTTGCTTCTAAAAGAGCAAGTCAAACTCATTCATATCATGTTTTTTTTTCTTATTATGTTGTCCATAGGAGAGGTTGCTAGGGATTTCTGGGGTTTGTGCCATTTTAAATGCACACACTTCTCAACTTCACATTGATTTACTATAAAAGGGAGATGTTTCACTCACAAGGACCTTTCAGGAATGTCAACCATAAATGTGACAAAAGGCACCAGTCGATAACAGGAAAGTTCAGAAAGTCCTTTGCGTGTTCAAAAGATCCAGTCAGACACCTAACTTGCAAGTGTACACAGTTAGAGCTCTCCCACTTTTTCAAATTGAGTGAAAGAACTCGCCTAATGAGTTGGGAGAATACTCATTAGGATATCCTAATGAGTATTCACATTAGGATTAGGGTATCCTAATGGGTGTCCTCATTAGAATACCCTATCATAGGTCAATGAGGGTCTCATAGGTCAAAGCTGACCTCATCAGCACAGTCAACTCTATATTTTACTTCTAATGTGCCTGATTGTCTCGTGATCTTGCCTAAGTGTCATGAACATTTTACAAGGTTATTCCCAAAGTTGAACATTTTATATGCATTTGTTTACAAAAGTCAGGATTTTCACATGCCATTTATTTGCTCCACATAGATTTGAGGCCCTGAAATGTCTTCTGACCTCCACTTCACTGGCAGGTATTACGATTCAGAAATGTCAGTAGATTTTATGGTCAAAAAGCCCCTGGGAATTTTGTTGGGGTCAACTCAAGAGATGAAGACTCAAAGTGAGCGATTTCACTAAGATGGCAGGGCTAAGGGATGGAGGAGTTGGCTGAGGTTAGTGATCAGTTGGATAGATGAGCAATGAGGAATGTCAGGAGTTGAGGATGAAATACGGATGGAGGGATGGAGAGGCAGGATGAATGAGAGAGGCTGGGGTGAAGGAATGAACGAGCACAAAGTGAGTGATGAAGGAACTTGTAATGAGAGATGAGATGAACATAAAAGAAATGAAGACTGACAGGAGTTGGATGAGAAATGAGAGGGATGAAGAGAGAGGGGTTGAGGTGAGTGTTTGAGATGAGGGACATGGGAGGAAGAGTTGAGAGGGACCAATAGGATGAAGATGAGGAATGAGAGGGGTGACGAGGTAGGGATTTAACCCTGAAGAGTTCAAATCCACTTAAAGATTGTAAAGTGTTGCTGCTTCTAACGTAAATGTGAATATTTCTAATCATCCTGCAGTCACAGTAGATTGTTTTTTTCTTTTACTTTAATCTTTACTAAAGGAGTAAAGTCTGATCCACCTGTCAGAATCATTCTACACATCTGGTTCTGTTCCAGGAACTGATAAATGTTAATACAAAATGTTAAAACAGTTGTAGTAAATAAGTAATTGAACTTTGCTTATATGGCACCTTTCAAGATAAAAATCACAAAGTGCTTCAAGAAACAAAACATCTGTGATATTTTCATTGTCTGGTCAACTGAGGTCTGAATACAATTCTGTCTGCTGGTTAATGGGATCCAGTTAGTAAAGCAGCTGTTCCAGTGTGTGGGTCTCACATCCAGCTTCTTCAGACTGACACCTGCTCTTGAATGTATGTAGAAGGTTTAAAAAGAACTAAACAAAAAGTACTTTAATAGCCAAGCTATTTCTTTTTGCCTAATACTTTGCTAACTTTGAAAACTGTTAGCATCCTTAGCTTGCCTTAAATAAATTCTTCTGGATAAACTCTCAAGCTCTAATTACTTGACTGTTTTGTAAACTTTCAGTTGAACTAAGTTCAACATCTGTGTTGACGTTTTGGTTTTTGACTTAATAATTCTTTTATATCCATGCTCTTATTTTGAAGAGAGTGAAGACTATTTATACAGTCCCTTTTCCTCATCCTTTGATTGCTCTTTCTTCCCCAATTAACTTTATTTCAAAGAAGAAATGCGAGGAAACGAAGTAAAATACTGACAGGAGAGAACATGAAATAAATGTAAATGAAATATCTAAAGGCATTATAGATAGTTATGATGTCAAAATTAAATTGGGGCTCGATGATTCAAGTCTTTCAAGAGGAGAATTTGAGTTGAAGTTAATGCGTTAGCATTAGCTTCTGCTAAATACCTTGTTGCTGCACTGCTTTAGCGTTAGTGTAAATGTTAAAAATTAGTGCTTTAGGGTCAGTGTTGCTAACCTTTTTGTTTCTGGCTATATGTGACCTCACTCTTTGGATATGTTCAGCTGGGTTCAAAGTTTTGCTTTTTTAACATTTTTTCTCAACTTCAGACATGCAGATTCATTTCACCATTTGTGATCTATAGATCTGAAAACAATTGAAATAAAAAATTAGTTAGCTCATAATATCATCTCTGTTTCATATGAGTTTTTCATTTAGTTCACACTACCAGTTTTTCAGAGATTCTCAATCCAATTTGAAGAAATCCTCGCCACACTCTTTTGTACACAACAAATTTACTTCCCCAAGCAAAGACCATAGACAACTATTGGTAAAGCCTTTACCAATCTCAACATAAAAGGGGAGGTTAGCCATACAGTTACTGAAAAAAAAATCTAATCCTAAAGTCCAAGAATATCAAATCAGCTCCAGAGATTTTTACTGATTTCCACTGCTGGTGTTGGATAGTTCAGCTCCAAGGTGAGACACAAAAGAAAAGTGAGTTTTATCTCTTGGCATTGATTTAATAAAGGTCAGAGCATTTATTTATAGAATCATTATACTCTCTGAAATAGTGATGCAGAATTGATTTTATTCTTTCTGCAGCCTCTGATTGATGAATGGGCCCCATTGTGGATCTCATGCTCTGGCCGGAGCGTCCGTGCTCGGTCAGGGATACAAAGAGCAGTCTCCTCTGATTCCACATCGATTATTCCACAGCTTTGCAGAGAGAAATGACAACAACATTCATCACCGTCTCTGTGACTAAGAAACAACAGAGTTGAAAACATTCTCTGGTGGAAGTTGTGAAAGCATTATTGAGTCATAGCCTGATAAAAAGTTGGGAAACTGGCTTTATGTGAACCTTTTTAGTCTTCACGAGAGACTTGTGCTTTTTTTCTGACATAAAAAAGGATAAATGTCCTTTTTTATGATATGAACATAAAAAAATGAGACTATACTGTTTTTGTACTTTTTGTCTGAGTTTATTTTAAAACCAGAATTTGGTGAATTTTGTCTTCAGTGTAGGCCAATTCTCTGTGAAGTCATCAATCCTCAAGTCTATAGTTTTTTGTTGTTGTTGTTGTTGTTGCTGCTACAATGAGTATTTTATGACTGAATGATTGCATGATTTTGGGGCAATTTTAAGCCAAGATCCATTCAATAGACATACTGCCCATGTGGTAAGACAGAGTCTGAATCAAGTTCACGTCACAGTTCTGTTAGTCTAAAATAATAGTAAAAATTTATTTATTTTTGTTCCAGAATAGCATCAGTGAAAGGTTGAGCCTGCAATCTATCTACTGAAAACGAATCAGGATGTGGAATGAGTCGTGTTTAGAACCAGGAATATGTTGTGTTTTTGATGAGATTTAGCAGCAGGTGTGGAGGTAAATCAGCCAGCAGAACATTTCTCATTAACTCCATCCAACAAACTCCAGAAATGGAAGCAAAGCATTGCTGGCACAAGTAAACTAACTTTATTTTTTAGGGTACTTCTTGGAGTAAAGCTGTAGGTTTGGATATTTTAGATATTAATTCTGCACAGAGTCATTCAAAGTGTTCTCTGCTGCCCGTGGTATCTCTGGAGGAGTGGCAGAGATGTTCCTGAGGTGAGAAAGTCTTTTAACATGACATACACTGTTTGGCAAAAAAAGAAAAATTAATAAAAATGTTGCCACCAGGACTCAGCTAAGCTACGGAGCCCTCCAGGTGACATGGGGAAATGTTTTTCTTTTGCGTTCCATCACGATAATACTGATCAGTTCATGCGGCATATTTGAATACTGTAAGCCTTTCTTATGGGGCCTTCATACTTTCTGCTTCAAGGTTATGTAAGGTTTTTCCATGAATGTTAATATCTCTTTGTGAAATATTTGAAGTTTTATATCTTTTTCTTTAGGATAGAAAGGCACCACAAACCTATTAACAGAAACTTTCCATAAGTAGGAAAGAAATAAAAATACATCTAAACTATTTGGACTATTTCTGAGTTATTATCGCAGGTAATTAGTCATCTGACAGTTTTAATTATGCCTTTATTGTGCTGGTTGTCTGAATGGCTTAAAGGGCCGTTTTCATGTGCAGTTCCATCTCAACCTTAGCAGACATGAACATGCAGTGAATAAATCACCTGGGTGGTGGGTGTGTCGATGTGGGCGTGACATCACCAAGTATGAATTGAAGGTTACTGGCCTGCTGGCTTTGTGTGTGTGAGGAAACGAGGTGATCATAGTTTCTGTTGACCGTGTCGTAGTGCCATTGATCATTGGCACTTGTGAATTATTTGCCTGGTCAGTCTGTATCACAGCCCTTGGAAAGTTTAAAGCATGATAATCAAAATGGAATAAATCGATAAATGTGACAGAACAAATAAGTGGCCTGGAGACGATTGACACACGTCGGACAGATGAGATTCCCTGAGTTAACCCAGTGCGGCCCTCTAACACCATTTGCTGCACATTTAGGCTCTTTAAATATATATATATTTGAAATGTTAAATTGACATTTGTGACTGTATACAAAATAGACAAATACTGTAGGAAGGAGGATCATACTGGATAATTATTGCATGGGGGATTATCTTTCAGGTGGCAGCAGGTTATTTAATCCCAATTGATGCGAAGAGTTGCTTCTTAATTGTTGAGTAACTACTGTATGTCTAAAGACACTTCCTGTGTTTGTGGAAAAGCTGTTAGTCTGTTTAAGAAGGGTCAAATCATTGGCTTCAAGCAGAAAGAACATGTCAGGAGATTCTGAAAGTAGAATTAGGATAGAAACTTTGCCACTCAATTAAAAAACTTAAAGGAAAGGCGAGGAACTGTTGAGTTTTTGAAACCCACGTGGTTACAATAAAACACTTATTGGTGATCACTGATTGTGATTTTTTTTATGTTTTCTTTTATTTTAGTATTTTGCACTTATATAATAATCAATAGCATAAAATCTTGACAAATTACATGTTGGTGGATGGAATGCACAAAATGTGAAAATGTTGAAAGGGCATGATTAGTTTATGCTCTGTGAACCAGTCTGACTTTCTGTCTGGGATATTAAACTAATCCATAAGATTTACCTGGAAGGCAGCGCGGCTTAAAGATAAGTGTTGTTTTGCTCGTCTCAGCCTGTAGGAGAGCTGTGAAGTCCTGCACAAGAAATATATGAAGCAATACTTTTAAAGCTGTTCTTAAACACAAAGATATAAACTCCCCAAATTAACACGGAGCAAAATTCAAATCCCAGTGAGCATGATCAGGCAAATGGAGACAAACGTGATGTTTTAGTAAAAGGTCAACATAAGGTAGGCAGACATTTGTTGAAGTGGTAGAAAGCAACTAAAAACATTAATACAAACTAACATGACCTAGTCAATAAATAAATAAATAAATAAATAGCAGGCCTGACATGTTCAATTTTCATCTGAAGCCAATGTCATTTCCTGAAATGGGAGCAGTCTGTTGCCACATGAGAGAAACCCTCACAGACACATCTGGCAGGGATGTTGGCAACAGCAACAACAACACTGTCCCCCTGGCAAAACATGGCCAACATGCCCAGACGGCCACAGATGTCTTTGTCTTTTAATCTGCCAGGATGTGAGCCTTCATGTATCATATTTGTCAACAGCAGCACAGCACTTAAAGTGACGAAATCCTAGGAATGAATGTGGACAGATTCTACAAACCGTGATCAAACGTTTTGCTGCTGGAAGCGTGACGATAGAGCGTTCACGTAGAAATGATTTCGACAAACACAGGAGAGACGACGAGAGGTAAGATTCATAATGTGGTTTCCTTAAAAATACAGCCAATGATGCTAAAGTGGCTCATAAGATTTTTAGTTTCTTTCTCAAGGTGTCTTTCAAAACCACTGAAGAAGCAGGTCAAGGAATCCTGTTTTGAAAGACTCACGTGTGCATCTCTTATTTTAATTTGTCTTACACTAACCCCAGACAAACACACTTACATTGCGCTGCACTAGGATTGTATGCATAGCAGATTGACAAATGAGCTTGACTTGGTTTAATTTTCTTGTATCCATTTCTTGACCAGTACACATCAGTACCCATCTACATTATTTAAATGACATATCCTCTTCCCTGTTTTAAAATATGTGCACCATCAGATTGGTGCCCCAAATGAACAAAAGACATTTGATTCCTAATTAAAAGATGTATGTCATTCTCTATCAAACAGCATTTAATCAGTCTTATCAATGCTTTGCATTTCACTTGATAGTGGGCAAGACTTATGCCAATAAGTTCAGACTTACTGGCATAAGTCTAAACTGAATTTAGGGTGAAGTTAACATTTAACCCAATAATTTCACAAATTTGTGGCAAAGTCATTTAGAAGCTATTGGCAGTAATAAATGCATAAGAGCCTAAACTGGCAGATGTTGTGTGAACACAGAGTGAGCAATAAGAACAAGGCCTGACTGCTGAGCAGAGGTGATGAGAGGAAAAATGAGACATGAGGAAAAACCTGATGTGAGGAAGCGAGGGGTGGATTTAAACATGGAGGGAAGCAGCATGACAATCTGCACAGTCTGTCCAATCCTTAAGCATCAAAGTCTTAAGAAATTATTTTATATTAGAAATGAAACTTTAATCAGCTGAAGAGGTCATTTAACAAAAAGTACAAGGAAATTTTTGCGTATCTTATGTGTACATATGATTCTTTTTGCATAGTTTTTTTTTTTTTTTTACATCTTCTTTAATGTTTTTAAGTTTGGAAAAAGCTTGTGCGTTTTATGGATCATCCACTTTGATTTTGTAGTTATTTTTTGGGAGAAAAACAAAGTGACACATGCTCTTGGAGAAATTAAAGATCTTTCATAAGCTTTTCATAATGTTGTTCACAACCCGAAACATAATCCCATCCCAGTGAAAGGTGAAATGTGCCAGGTTGGGTGGAGTCTCTCCCTCGAGGGAGCAGTTTCAGGATCTTGTTGTTTTCATCATAAGACTGTAGACTGGAGCGGGGGAATGATCGACACATTGGAGCTTCTTCTGTGGTAATGAAGGTGTTGTTTTGATCTGCCTGGTGAAGAAAGAGTCCAAGGGCGATGCTTTTGATTTGTCACTCTGTCTACATTCTGACCATGTCCACTGATCATTAGATATGAATCCCGACTGAAAGAATGAGATCTTGAACATAAGCAACTGAAAATAACTTCCTCTGTATGTTGGCTGAGCTCCTCATTACAGATAAAGCTCCATTATCCAAGGGCCGCTCATCTCAGAGCTGCTTTCTGCCATGAATTGAAAGAAATCAGCTGAGATAAGGTTTGAGCATCTGATTATGTCCTGGGTTCCCACCTCTGGAGTTTTTTCAGCCACATCCCACTTGGAGGATGACCCAGAATAGAAGGAAATTATATGCCTTGAGATCCCCAAGCATGATTATTCATTTGCTCTTTGACTTTTTAGTCATTTTTGAAATTAATTATCTTTTACTGCTTATATCATAACTGTGAAACACTGAGATTTTTCAGTGAAAGGTCTTATATTTATGAAATGAATGGATTTTTCTATTTTACCTTGAGAGAGATGGGTTTGGACCTCTATGAATTAAAATAAGACAAGAAAAGTATGCATACTGTATATTAATAGGAATATTTCCTTGTCAAACCAACTTTACTCATGGCGTTCATCAAACTGTTTTATGGACCTTTGCTATTTTCGGTCAACATAAATGATCTACTACAAATATTGTAACTATTTCATTTGCGAATCATGACATCTTTTTCTGCTGCAGGACTGGGAAACAGTGAAGGCTTTCATGCCTCCAGAGAAGTAATTACTAAGAATCTGCACTTTGGTTGGCTTGACATTTAGAACATTTGCTGCAATTCAATTGCATATCAGTTGCAAGGTCAGTAAAATTTCACAATTATTGTCTTTAATGGTCAATTTAACTGTTAGTGCCACTAAAAGCTGATGATGACATTTCATGCTGCTGTCTGTGCTTCAATCCTTGTTTCTTCATGATCATAAATGGAGAGCATCCCAAGTGCATTTGATGTTCTGAAATATAAAGAGCAGCTTGTGCTAAAAGTTTCTGAAAATTGTAACACAATTTAGCCATCAGGCAGACATGTTTGGTTTGAAGGTCGGGGCTGATGGGAGTAGAGTTGTTTTCATGTTCTTACCGATATTTCACTTGGTAAGTTAAATGGTGGTATAAAATTGAATGGACCATTACTTAGGGAACATATATGTCCTAATTTTAGAGTTTTAAAAATAGGAAGTGTTTTTTTTCTTAACTTGTACAATGACAAGATTGAACTTTGTGGTTTATGCTAAAATAAAACAGAATATATCAGCCATCCGAAATGCTTAGAAAGTTTTTGTTCCATAGACATCTACAGTGATTAATCATGGTTAAAATACATTTTGAAGGCTAAACTAGCAGTAAAACAAATGTGTAAAAATATCAGGGGTTACCATCCACTGAGCTCCACCACGTTCAATAAAACACACAAAGATAAGAAATAACATTTCATTTTGAAAGAATTTACTTTGAAACTACTAGTGTTGCATTTTTAGAAATAAAATATGTTCTCAGGAGCACAATTTATGTTCTTTCTCAATTCATTTCTTCCATCAAACCGTGAAGCAGGGACATAGGAACACAGTAGGATTTCAGGTAAAACGAGTATAAAGGCAACAAGACAGTTGAAATATTCTCGAGATAAGGAGACACATGGTCTCCATTTGCTGCCCATCGGTTTCAATCCAGCATCCCAGCTCATATCTTATTTCTGCAGTCTGTTTCTGGCACCAGGATGAGCTGACAGCGACACATGTGGGTACAACAACAATCACTGAAGATGTCACTTCTGTTTCCATGCCTTCGCTTCCCTTGAATTGTGTTCAAATTCATCCCAGTTCTGGTATCTGCCTCCAGATTCAGGAGGCTCCTTTGAATACCAAGCAAGCCGTCTTTGCTTGTTTGTGGCATATTTCCTACAGCTAATGTCGGCTTAAAAAAGATGCTAAATGTCTGGCATTGTGCTTGAGGGGAAATAATGTAGCACATAGCACTGTCTGTACCCCAATTTAAAGCAGTCAAAAACAAGTCGTTTGTTTTTAGCTCTAATATATTTGTCAGTAGAGTAGCTTGGCTTGGTGAAAGAAAGAAGTTTGGGTTACGCTGAGTTTTCCACCAATAAAGAATGGCATGTGAAGATTTTATGTGCAGCACTGACATTTTGTAACAGAGGCTACAGAGTCTTGTTGATTAGTGATGGTAGGATGGCCCACAAGAGAATTAGACAGATTTCGGGAACGAGCTTAGCTGAATGATCCGTCTGAACACTAACCTCATCTGTGGTCATTCAATATGGATTGTGGAATAAGTCTTGGAAACAAAGAACTAGTGATCTTTGTCTGTAGGGTGGTGTGTCTCCGCCTCAGAGAGAGTGCGAAAAACTCGAGTTTGAAGTAGAGCTGATGCTGCTCTAACTAAAGTCAGCTGAAGTGGCTGAGGCCTTTAATTATGTGCCTTCTGTCAGCTCCTTTTGGAGGTTTTCCCAGCTCTTCCTCGTGGGACAAAACCTCAAGACAGAGCCGAACCTCACTGGAGGGACTGCAAATCCCTTCTGGACTGGAAATTTCTTGGAATATCCCATGAGGTACCAATGTGTGTCACTGGGGGAGGGACATTTCCCTCCTCAACCTCTTCCTTCTTTCCCTGGATCTTGAGAGTGGAAGAAAGATAAAAGTGGAAAATAATGGTGAATTTCTCCCTTTGAAGGGTTGCTTCAGTACAGAGCTCCACGTCTGGCTGCAGACTTAACGCTTTGCTGCTCAGCTGATGAGCTACATGATTAAAAATGAATCACTTATGTTGTATTTTCACCTCCAATGTGATGAAATGACTTCCAGTCTTGTTACCTTGGTGAAATGATGAGTAGCTAATGACATACTGAGATTTATTCCAGCGACTAATTCTCCTCGTCATCTGTCACGTCATATTTAGGGACATTAATCTAGTTGTGACTTTTCATCTCAGAATTACATGATTTCAAAACTGCCAGAAGCGTTTCTCTGAAGATTTTGGAGTTTAAGTTGCTCTACTTATGCATAAGATGGATTGAAATGAGTGGGTTGGCAGTGAGTGGGTTAGATGAATTTCTGTGCCTGTTTGTTTCATTGTCTTACATTTCAAAACATGCAATGAAAATATGAAAGGTAATTATTCTTCAAGCGTCCTGAGGTGATGTGTTTACACGTTGTGGCTGGAAGGCAGCAGATAGATTCAATGTGACTTGTGTGTGTCGGGAAAGGGAATCAACTTCAGCAGTTCGGCTGATGGGTTCAGACACATGCGGGCCGCGACGCGATCGTCTGTGGGAGGAGAAGGAACAGTCAGGATGTTTGTGATGCTACAGCTAACTTCATTATCCGAGCGCAGCTGTGAGGTAAATAGGAAAATGTCTTGGATGTGGGATGTCGACAATAAAGACCCATTTGCGGCTAATTCGGTTCTCCACATCCTCTGTGAGTGCTCTCTGCTCCGCACTGTGCAGATAACAGCTGGCCTTCCTCTCATTTAATACCTTATTTTCTCCACAGCGCAGCCTTAATACCTTCATCAACTTTTAAACTAATAACAGCATTAAAAGGTATGCGTTTTTTTTCTTTTTGAATGAAGGTTTTAGTGACCTGCTGTTTTTCCATAGAGCTGAATTAAAGCTAGAGCACAAACGTGTGTCTGAATATGCCCTAGTGTCTTTTAGCTGCATCCTCTCAAACATTATGAGTAAACATACTGATCACATTTTCTCACTATGCTTCTTCCACTGCTCCCCATTTAAGAATTATCTTCAATCTTTGCTGCTTTTAACATGTATGTCTGAAGGTGATCTCTGTTTTTTCTCTCCGGAGATGTTTCAGGTTTGATCTTGTCTCTTTGTTCAACAGAGGTTTTGTAGGAGCTAATGCTGCCCCAGACTATCTGGACTTTGTTTTCACTCTACAGATGGTACTGCTGATCAAGAAGTGGATTTGAGTCAAAATAAATGTCAAGACTTGTGGTTGTTCTTGCACCCAAATGCAAACAGGCTGAATTTAAAGAAAAAAAACTATAAAACAACAAAATAACAATGAGGATACAAAGAGTAGGAACTAACAGGGACTGAGTTCACAAAGATAACAGAAGAATCCAATGAGGAGCAAATGAAGTAGAGGAGATTAAATACTTTTGGGTTCTGAATTTAGAAAATCCAACCCAAACGGAAAAATCAACTGGAACAACCTCCGAAGTTAGATTTCCCACTGGGAAATTGGGAGCAATTATCTCTCCCCCTGTTTTGACCTGTAACGCCAACTTCGTGTTTCAATATGGCCGCTCCTTGCATCAACAGTAGTAAGCTGTGGTGGAAACATGTCTATTTCACAAGACATGTGTAACAGTAGATCTAAATTCAGTAGCTACAAATGTGCTCAATGTGCCTTTATTGTCGATGTCGAAAAACATAATTTCGCAACTGTGGTGCTTCAAATAAATAAGAAGTGAAATTAAAATCACACTTGAATTAGCTTGTTCACGTATGATATAAATAGAAATCATGGTGATAAAGGATATAAACAGTATTATAAGATATATTTAGAATTCAGCACTCTTCATGTATGTTGTGTATTTCACAAAACTGCAGTGGAAACATTTTTTGTAGCTTCAGACAAGTCATGTGATGAACAACAGGATGTTGCTACTGGTGGAAAAGACCAATGAAACTTATTCACATGGGATTTTAATTGCGTTTCTTATTTAATGGAAACACAACAGTTATGAAATTGTGGTGTTTTTTCAACACTGATGGAATATTGACAAAGTTTTGCTCACATTTGTAATGGAAACAAAGCTATTGTCAGTTATCAGACATAACTTGGAGCTTGACAGTGTTTGCAATAACAGACTCTAAGTAAAATACATGAAGAAAATCTGAAACCTTTCGAAAAAGCATGATAAAATATATTTATGTTCTGCAGCTGTCACACCACAATAAATTATGCCAATTTTAGTCTGTGTGAGCTCATCGTGACGCTGCCTTTCACAACGGATGAACATTCAGATCAGGAAGTGGATCCATTTGGTAACCAGATACCGTGAACGCGATTTCTTTGAATGCGTTCTTGTTTTTGTTAAGAAGTAAAGTCATTGGTCATGAATTGATGCTATATTAAAAATAAACTGAATTGATCAGAAATGGCTGTGTTACATATGTGCCCAAAGAAAAATAAATAGAATAAAAAAGAAACCAGCACCGTGGGAAGGATAAAAAAAAAAAACAAGATTTGCTTCCCTCAGAGAGCAGAAGAAATAGAGGTAAGGAGGAGGCAGAAGGAGTGAAGAAATACATGATAAACACAATCACCTGGGATTGTATTGATTGACTCGAAGTGTATTTTTTGCTCCACCCAGAACAAGGCTTATGCTGTGGGAGAAACAAGGCAGAAGGTGAAGAAGTGCACGCAGAAAGTTGCAATATATTATTCATCTAAGTCAAGCGATGCAGGCCCACATCTGACACTCCTCAGTGTGTCTGACCTTGTGAGTCAGAGGAATAACTTTGGATGATTTGCGCAGAAAGTGTTAAAACACAGAAGTGTTTCACTCTGTGTCTCTTTCAGGCAAACTCCAGCCTCACTGTAAATAAAGCTGAGATTTGACTCAGATGTCAGCTATCACAGAAGAAACTTTGGATGAATTGTGATATTTTCTCCCCCCTTACTTCTGTTTTTCCTCTGGAACCTTCTGAAAGTGAGCGTTACTGTGGTTGGACTGGGAGTCTGGTTGGCTTAACATTCAGCTTTAATCACAGAAAACAGAATATCAGCTTTTATGCATCATTTTCAGTTGTAAGTAAAGAAACACTGAACCTTTGGAGCTGTATAATTCATAGTTCTCTGGTAAGTCATGGATTTTCTATGGGGACCTCTGTGTGAACGTGTATGTCTGAGAGAGAAAGAAAAATTTAAGTCAAATGCCAAAGTGAAAAAGATTTTAAGGCTTTTGCTGATAGTAGTTCATCGCTTTTTAACTAAATGAAGGTTCAAGATTTTAAAGAACACCAAAAGTCTAATGTTTGAAACACAGTAACTCAGTAACAGATTTTTTTTTCTCCGATGCGGTCAGAGAAGCATCAGTTCTACTTCAAGCTCTCCCCCAGCTGACAGAGCTCCTCACTTTATCTCTAAAGCTGAGATTATCCTCAGTGTCATTGTTACGGTCATGATCTATATTGTATGATAGTAGGTGAGACTCAGAACGCAGACCGGCTCGCAAATCAAGAGCTTTGCTTTGGCTTAGCTCTGTCTTCATCATTACAAACTGGATGAGCGCAGATGAAGCCCCAATCCGTCCGTCCGTCCGTCCGTCCTAAATAGTAAAAATTAAAGCCACAGATTACTCATTCAGTAAGTGTCTTTTCTCC
>CAEFZX010000924.1:0-75955 GCA_903066825.1 Alfaro cultratus | reverse complement strand
ACAAAGGCAAATTATTGTCGGTGTTTTTGCCCCAAAATTTATTTTTTTTTGCAACATGTTTTTTTTTTTTATCTTTTTTTTTTTGCTCAAGTGTTTTTTTTTTTTTTTTTTTTTTTGCAGCGCTAGTGGCTCACATTTTTTCCACAACAGTAGGCTGACAGGAAGGGGGGGAAGACATGTGGCAAGGGTCGCTGGGACCGGGAGTCGAACCTGCGACATCTGCGTTGAGGACTAAGGCCTCCAAACGTGGGGCGTGCTAAACCCCTGCGCCACCACAGCACGCCCCAGATTGCATTAGTTTTTAAATGGACATTTAATTTAAGAGCAAGAGTTAGGAGGTTGGGTCACTGCTCTTGGTGTTATGCACTGATTGGTTCTTATGTGGAACAAACAAAATGAGAAGCAGGGAGAAAAGAAGAATCAAAGCACGAGAAAGGAATAAATAGAGGATTGGAGACAGCTCTGCAGGCCTTTCTGTTTCCCATCAGGTATTCTACAGGTGGGACATTCACAAACCCATCCATGTTACTGACAGAAGAAAACCCAACCTAATATTTATAGGAGCTCATAGGCTGGCCAAAATAAAACAGAGCATTTGCTCAGGCAGGTTCAGAAGCCAGAAGCCGAGCCAGAAAATCAAATAAGGGGGAAAGGCTGCAGACTATGATTCATTTTAGATTCCAACCCAGTTTGAACTGTGTATTAATCTGCAGAATTAATGTGTTTCACTTTGTGTGTGGGAGTCATGCTTGCACGCATCTGTACCAGGATTGGGCAACGTGATGTAGGACAGAAAATCTATGAGCCAATCAAAACGCTGCAATGCTCAATGCTGGGACTCTGTGATAATTGAACTTTAATGCTGAGGCACATGGTGGCAACCGTGAGGTTACATGGAAGATCAGATGATTTGACTCAGCGGAACAAACTTTCAAAACAGTTCACCCACAATCCTCCTGAAACTTCAGCATTTTCATGCTAATAAACAGAACTGAAGAAACTATAAACTACTGCAGATTTGCAGACAAGTCAAATAAAAACATGAAGTGAGAGTTACACTGATGTGAATGCAGCCATCATTCTGAATTGGTATTTACATTATTATGCAACATTTGAAAAACCATCTTGTAAGCTTTGAGGTAAATGTTTTTTTCCACTTGCTGCAGAGAAATTAAAACAAATGTTCTTGTTATTTCCCTTAGTTTAATTTTACTCTCTCTGCAGGGGTGTGCAGAAGATGAGTGAACAAGATCCAAACTGTGAAGATATGCAGAAGAAGGACCAAAGACTGCCATTCCAGGTGGGCTCTGTCATCATCATAATACTACGAAGTTGCAAAGTTACCTAAATATTGCTGAATCTTTTTTGAATAACTCATAATTTTGCATAGCTATGATATATAGTACTCAGTTTCATACATCAGTTTCATACAACATACCACACAGAGATCTACACCTGAACTGTCATGCAAGGCATAAGAGATATAAAGTGTTTGAAATGAGCTGAAAGACGGAATGAAGAAAAACCCTAAAATAGGAGCTTGGGGGATACCACAAGCAATGGAAGAAGAGGAAGTTCTGAATTTAGAAGCAGCAACAGAAAAGGATCAGAATGTCAGAGTGAACCAAATAAAAACCTTAAATCAGGTCTAACATGAGCAAAACAACATTCTCTTGCAGCAGTATGCACCACTATGCTAGAATAGTGAATAGCGTTAGAATAAGATGTTTGGAAACTAGGCTGAAAACTTTAATTGAGGCTGTTTAACCTAATCAGCTCTGAGCTTGAAGAATTTTAGGTAATTCTTCAAACTCCATTAAAATGGAAGTATACAATCCTAAAGAACATTATCTATTCAGCTATTAAAGCTGAATAGAAAATGTTGTATTTTGTTGATTTTGTAATCTGCAGGAATATTTACTTTGAAAAACAGAGAATTAAATAGACAACAACAGAGGTATTTTCAAGCTTGAGAGCAAGATTATTTATTTTTTCAATTCTTAACCAATGATTCTTCCAGATTTTCCCAGACCCGATAGAAATTGTCTTGGGCCCAGAGGCGTCGCTGAACAGTCCAGATCGGGACAAGGAGCGTCTGCCTTCCATCGTTGTGGAACCCACAGAAGTGAGCGAAGTGGAAAGCGGTGAGCTGCGCTGGCCTCCCGAGAACATAGAGACAGAAGACGATGAGGAGGACCTGTTCCTGGAGCAGTGCATCCCCCCAGCCAACATTGCTGACTGGGGAGAAGATGAGGAAGAGGAGGAGACATCAATAATACTGCAGCAGCAGCCGGGCCTGACACTCCTTGGTGAGCTGGTGAACATTCCCCCACAGGTCAACAGGTCAACAGGCAGGTCAACAAAGACTTACCTTTATAGTTGGAAAAATTTGATTTGAATCTATTATTTGCTCACAATAAAAAGAAAAAAAGAAAAAACTGTGAGCCTTCACAATGATGTTTTACAGAAAATATAATTTACACATCAAATATTATTAAAAAAGTTGTGTTTTAACAAAAAAAAATATATATTAAAAAGATCCAATTTCTACAAATCTGCTAATTTAGATAAAAGTTTTATTCTGTCAAAAAATGTTCAGTAATATTTTTACATTTATGAAATATTGCAAAATTAAATGTTCACATAAGTTTAAATGTTATTGTTAGACATTTTGATTTTTCAGTGTGCAAAACTATGAAAAATAAAGCAAAATGTTCTTAGCGGCATTGGCCAATATTGAAGGGCACATATGAACATTTTAATTTCTTGAAGCTTTGAGCAATCAAACATTTTTAGGGTCTTACTCAACACCAATAAATATTATTCATAAATTAATAACTTTAGAGAAAACTAGCTGAAGTCAAAATGGAGCAAACAAAGACTTAAAGAAATATGCACATATTAAACTGCTGTCTTAAATAGGATGAAACAAAGCTCACTGTTGATAGAGAGGTTTCACATCACACTGCTACTTTATCTGTAAGCATTTTGTTTTAAAGCTAATGATGTCATATTTTGCAAGGAAGCATAAGTAGAGCAGGAAATTTGCACACAGCCTCATTTCCAAACAAAGCTGAAATTTCTCTTCATGTTACATATGACACCTTCTGTGATTTTTTTTTGATGGCCTTCAAGGAAAAAATAAAGCAAAAATATAGCTAGTTCCTTTAGAAAAAGACTGAAAAAATGCACTGCACATTAATTAAAACATTTTAAAGACAACAAATATAAAGTAACAAGGGCAGTTTGGCACTAACTGGGATACTAAACACGTTCAACCTGAACAACATCAAGACAATGACGCCATAGGAAATACAATAGTATTTGTAAACCTAAAAACAACAACAAAAACAACTGCATATTTTTGAATATTTAGAAAAATAAACTCAGATTCTTTTTGTCTGTTACAACATGACAGCCCTAAAATAAATCCCTCCATCAATCCAGTTTTCAAAAACAGCAGTGAAATGTTTCAATTTGTCAATTTTTCATTAGTTTTAAGCCCGTGCAATTATTTAATTAGATACTTACTTTGAGAAATAGGTTTTAAAAATAACAGCACATACAGCATAAAACAAACTCATAACTGAAAATTAAAACCATTATTTTCCTTTTTGAAACTAGTTTCAATGCCCAGAATGAGGGATTGCTGCAGTGTTACCCACTTATTACAAACAACTGCCACATCCTGTGAAGTAATTGTTGCAAAGCCAGTGACTCATTTGAAATAGCTGGACTTCACTTGAAAGAAACCTTGATGACATAAATCGGATTTGACTGCATTATTTTATAACTAGGACTTTACCAGGATTTAATTTGTAAAATATTTCTGTACATTAACTTACGGAAGAGTATTAGGGCCACCGAAAAAAAAAAAAAAAATTCTGACTTTAAAGTCAGAATTCTGACTTTAATCTCAGAAAATAATAATAATTGTGACTTTAAAGTCACAATTATTATTATTATTTTTTTCGGTGGCCCTAATCCTCTTCCGTATTAACTGGACCCTATTGTTTTGTAAAATGCTTTGAGATGACATTAGTTTTGAATTGGTTCTATATATATAAAAAAGTAACTGGCATGCCAACAAAGACCAACAGAGGACAAACAGGGTAAAGGCAGATAACCCATGCATGCTTTTGAAGGCCATACAAACTCTAAATTTTTGAGTTTTCTAAAGTTTTGCAATGCTTTGAAACTCAATGAAATTTTTTTTTGTTTCTGCAGACCTTCAGTCTGATGCATTTAGAGATGACACCCCAACGCTTCCTCCCAACAGTGCCCCCACCTTCCACTAAGAACATCGCCTCTGCTGACCCTGTGAGGAAACATCTTGAGATGAACTGTGGCAATAACTGTTCGGATGGAAAAAAAAAAAAAAAAGCAAAGCAGCAAACATGTTACCACGATAATAGTAGTAAGGTAAAATAAATAAATAAATAAATAAATGAGAAATGCAACATAAAACGACAAGGCAACCTGGACATTTTGGTTCAGTGTCTTTGACTGGAAGGATTTTGATATTTTCTGACCAGGGAAGATGATCATCGAAGCACAAATGGGCAGATTTGTTGTTTTTTTTAAAGTTTATTTTAAGGCAACATTTAGCTGAAATTGAAAGTTTGTATTTCATTTCTTTTGGGATGGTTCATATTCTCAAAAACCCGGATGTTGCAACATTTTTCTTTAACTTCTCCTTTTCCTTTCACATAGTTTAATTGAACTATTTATGTGCTTATTCCTCCAGTATGTAGGATGTAGTAAATCACAGTATGCTAGCTGCCTGCTGATGGTTCAGATAACTTGGAACTGCACAGGACTTTGACATGTGTTTTTCATTAAAAAGGTTTACCTTCAGCAGCAAAAAACCAACAGTTCTTGAAGTAAGATAAATGTTTGAACGGATTAAACCCCAAAATGTTTTTGCTTTTGTGGGAAACCTGAATAAACAGACATTATTATTTTAAATTTAAACAATAAAGTATTTGTTCTCTTTTATGGGAAAGATGAAGGTTGTAGCATATTTAGTATTTTAAATATTCCCTGTTTACTTGTTTAAAAAGTTGTTAAAGTTCTTCTACTTAAGGCAAGGTCCAGACATTACACACTACTGTACATTAACTAAAAACATGTGAACTAGAAGTTTCTCATGTAATTACAGCAAACAACTGAACTAAATTAAATATTGTAACATGTTATTCATGTACTTTCAATGTTGACAAATTCTTTGAATGCTGTATAATTTCAATGTGTGACACATATCTGAGGCAACATTTATGGGATAAATTCTATATCTGGTACCCGTGTTATATAAAGATTTAATTCTGACATGTGAAATCTAAACACATTACTTTTGTTTTACATGCTTCAGCTTGTAGTCATTTTCAATAGTTAAAATTCCTCCTATCATTATGTAAAATAACATGAGAACCCCCTCAACATTAAGAAGGGTGTGTGTGATGTGTAAGTCACATTTTGCTACACAAGATTTTCATGTGTTTTCCAAGTCCTTTCCATCTGTTTCACATTGGGAATGTTTCTGTTACACATTTTACATCACAATTATTTTCACACGTACAACAGTTTTCACATTTAAAATATCACAATTTTACATTTGGAAAGGTTTTCCTCACAGGTTTCACATTTTCTACAAAGTATAAATTTACGGTACATATTTGTTTCAATGTTTTTACATAAGAGCATCTTTGAATGTAAGACGTGGGAAAATGTTTCCCATGTTGTTCTTCATATTACCGCACAATATAATTTATGTGAAACACATTTCAAATGTTTCCTCAAATATTACAGGACAACATCATTCCCATAAGTTTACACAATAAAATGTTCAAGTGTTAAACAGGTAGGACAATGTTTTCTCAAGTTCCCTTTTGCTACACAATATGATTTTCAAATCAGAACATTTTGCTGGGAAGCAATGCATGTGTAAAACACGCAAACGTTAGTGTGATACTATGTGTACCTACTTTTCGAAAATGTCTATTTTGTTTGAAAAAATAAATGTTGCCACCGACCACCGGTCAATAAAACTCATAGTGGTAAAGTTCTTTGAGTTTCTGAATTAAATGGCTGGATTACAGCCTCAACATGCAGTCATGTTCTCCAAAGTCCTGCTGATGGCATAATTATTTCATTCAGGCGTGTTGAAGCAGAAATGCATCTAAAAGTTTCAGGTCACCAGCCCTGCAGGACTGGAGAACATCTAGCAAGATAATAAGATTCCTCCACAGGAATCTACTACTTAAAGCATATGCTTTAAGTAGTGCAATAAAATAAATAATAAATAATAAAGTTTTTCTTCTTTTTCTAAGCAAAATTCTAAAGTAAAATACATTTCAACACTCAAAAGTAAAACACAATAATGACAAATAAGAAACTTGTCATAGTATGTAGCAAAAAAGTAAAATTCCTGTTTTTTAAATATGTCCAGGAAATGATAAAAATCAGCTTGAAGGAAACGGAAGTGTCACAGCAGAAGTGAATCATGAACAAGTGAAGTATAATCTTCATGAAGAGGAAAAAAAGTTTTAAAATATATAGCTGTGAAGAAAATTGTGCTGAGGGTTTCTATGCCTTCTACGTTTTAACTTTTAAGACATAGAAGTGTGACAAAAAAGGACAAAATAAATATAAATGAAATAAAAAATATATATTCTTACCTGTTGCACTGTGCTCCTTGTATAAATAATGCCCAATCACTTACAGGAGCACTTAAACACCTTTTGGTGTGATTTAGCGGTTTCAATTTCCTAGAAATTTATTAGCATGCACAAAACACTACATTATTATGAAAAAGGTCAAGGCAACCTGCATGTTGCCAGAGTGTCATAAACTTTCAAAACGGTTAAACTTGACATTGTGCAAAATGTTCAAGTTGTTCAGATTCACAGATTCTCTACGTAATCACTCTGTTAAACTCTCATTGGACAGAACTGTGTAGTGACTCTTGTGCAATTGTACTGATGGGTGTGTACATCTGTGAATGTGTGTGTTACGGGGGTTGGAGTTGTTAAAGGTACTCTTAAATGCAGTCGCAGCTTCATAACATTCTGTTAGAGTCAGGGTGGAACTCCAACAAATCAATCTACCGTAAGTAGGCACATTCATTAAATCTAATAGGTTTTTATTAGTTCATGTTTTTTTTAGAGGTAATCTACATACCCTTATGAGAATGTACGCTAGATTATTGTCTCTAAAATGAAATTAGACAATAATTAATTCAATTAAATGTCTTCACTTCCAGGTTTAATTCACTATGGATTTAGAATTTCCTGACAGTTTTGACACTTCTAACTTCTCTGAAGATCTCTTTGATGACATCTTTGGGGAGAATGTCACAGAGTTCAACTTACTTCCTGAGATTCAACCCATACAGATAGTGTCTCTGGTTCTCTACGCCCTGGTGTTCCTGCTTGGAGTACCTGGTAATGCGCTGGTTTTGTGGGTGACTGGTTTCTGCATGAACCGCTCGGTCACCTCTATATGGTTCCTGAATCTGGCGCTCACTGATCTTCTGTGCTGCCTGTCCCTCCCTCTGCTCATGGTGCCCCTGGCACATGATGACCACTGGCACTTCGGCCCACTAGCCTGCACTCTAGTGAAAGGCCTTTTCTATTTGGTGATGTACTGTAGTGTTCTGCAGCTGGTTCTGATCAGTGTGGATCGCCTGTTGCTCGTTAAAAAAGCCATATGGTGCCAGAACTACAGACGACCCAAGCAAGCTGCATGGGCATGCGTGGCTGTGTGGTGCTTGGCTCTGTTAGTCAGCATCCCTCAGTTTGTCTACGCCCGGCAGATTGAAAAAGGGGAATATAAGAGGGAATGTATCCTAGTATACTCCAAAGAAAGTGTTTGGCCCATTGCATCCTTTCGGTTTGTGATGGGATTCATCCTCCCCTTCTTTGTTATTGTCATCTGTCACCTGGTTGTCTACAGCTCCACCCGGAGAGGAATGTCACGTGGTCGAGTCAGATCCAAACGAACCCTGCGAGTAATTGTCGTTGTGGTGCTGAGCTTCTTCTTGTGCTGGCTCCCCCTGCACATCATGGACTTTATCGAACTGGCCACCCCTCTGCGTTCTCCCCATAGTCCAAGA
Organism: Alfaro cultratus; assembly: GCA_903066825.1. Classification (NCBI taxonomy): domain Eukaryota; kingdom Metazoa; phylum Chordata; class Actinopteri; order Cyprinodontiformes; family Poeciliidae; genus Alfaro; species Alfaro cultratus. The sequence goes on along the minus strand of CAEFZX010000924.1, from coordinate 67,842 downwards.
ATCTACCTGGCCCAGGGCCTGACCGTCTGTCTGGCATACTTCAACAGCTGCCTCAACCCTCTGATCTACGTGTGCATAGGGCGAAGTTTCAAAGACAGCATGAACCGCTCCCTGCGTCACATCCTCCACTTCGCTACCGAGGACCCAGCCTCAAAGGGAAGTATAAACAATGACACCAAGAGCACCAGCAACGAAAGGGTGATGACCAAAATCTGATGGGTTTGTGTTTACAACCAACGTACAGTCTTTAATTCCTATGGAGAAAAATATTTGAATGCTAACTCTGTGCAAGTTTCTTTGCCATGAACTTAAATTCAGTTTAGAATCAACTGAAATTTATCCCATGTTAGTTTTTCAAAGAGACCATGTAAAACAGAATAGCTGACCTCTGCAAAAGCAGTTGTTGGGTTGGGCTCCCCATTGTTGCTAATCAGGATGTCTTGCACAATCTGTGACAGACAGTTCCTTTTGATGTATTTAAAACTAAAAAAAATAAATAATAAATAAAAATGGCCCACTTCTTCTTTTATAGAAAAACATGTTTGTTTGTTTTTTGTTGTTTGTTTTTTTACTTTGTCTTGCTTTCAAATATTACACTGCTATCAGAGTAATTTTTTTTTAAATATTATATTCTCTCTTCATGACATAAATCTCCCAGTAGAGTTCGTAGGGTGGGCCGTTTTATTATTTAAGTTGCTGTTCCTGTTATAGACCACAAGAGGGAGACATTCTCTAAACATCTGAAGATGAACAGGGTACGTTGCTTGTATTATATTTAATAAAACGTAGTCTTGATAAAAAATGTATTCTTTAAAAATATTTTTAACAGTTAACAAGTGTTCTATTAAAAATAATGCTTTTTTGTTTGACGTTTACATAAAGAAGGTTTTCAAATATTGCATATGTATATTGCTTCTATTTAAAAAAAAAAAGTATTTTAAGACATTTTAACGGTAGCTTAAACTTTTCTTTTTTAAAACAAGTGAACATGTTTGCAGATTTGTTTTCCCTGAAGGAACTTCTATCATTGCTTCATCAAATGTTTTGGAAAATATGCAAATATACACATATTTTGTTCGACACTGTCTCTGGTGTATTTGAACATGTAAATATTGGTAGTCTTATTCAAAAATAAATATCCTTAAATATTTACTCTTCCAACAGTTTACTATAATATTTTCCTTTGTCTCTGGAACTCTGCATGCCAACAGAAAAAAGACAACAGATTTGATTGTTAGTCTTAAAATGTTGAAAAAAATGAAGCACCACTCGCATTGGGAAGGTCATTTTTTTATTATTTATTAAATCATTAAAAAGTAAACAAAACCAACAAAATGTGTACAAAAAAGTTACCAAATAGAGACCAAATTACAATTTACATACTACATTCATTGCAAACAAGGCCACGTGATGATATATACAAAAGCAAAAATTTACAAGTGTGTGGTTTCCTATGCCTGTGTTTTTATTGAGCTTGTGAACTTAGATATACTTTAAGCACATGCATATATGCATCCTGGTATGGTAATATGGTATCTACTGGACATTGTCACTCAGTCCTCTTAATTTTTGCTTATCAGTAAAGGAAAGCGGTGTCTCTACATATTGGCAGATGTCAACATTAAACCACAAGTATGCAGAGTTGAAGACAGTGGCAGCTAAAATAAGGCTCTGCACATTCAGTTCCTGTTCGGGGTTTCACTATCAGCAACTTTGCAACAATGACTGAATATCTGTGCTGATTTTAACTGTTTAATAATTGCTAACTTTTTCTCCTTTCAACAAATGCTTTAATTTGGAATTGAAATGCCTGTTAGGACAGGAAATATGATTTGTGATGATTCTCCTAAAACAAGTTTATTCATGAGGAAAAGAGTAGGGGTGCATCGATTACAGTTTTTGGCCGATCGGCGATTACTGATCTTTTAAAAAGTCTAACTTACCGATACCAGTTTTTGTCTGAAATGTTGCTTAATATATCAAGAAAGTTGCTGAATTGGCAATAATGAGGTGACTATTGTTAACTGTAAATGTGTCGATCGGTTTGACCAGGTCACATGACCTGGTCAATCGGTTTGTCAGTCAAACCTTTCTCACAAGAGAAAAGAAAAGCACAGTGGTTGATTTTTAAACCTTTGCCGAGGTTGATAACATCGGCGGATAAGATCGGCTTCACATGTAAAAATCAGCCGATCACCGATCTCCCAAAATTAATGAAATCGGCACCGATAAATCTGCTGGCCAATAAATGTGCACCCCAATAAATTGTGCACCCCTAGAAAATACAGACACGTATTCATTCCCAGGTAAGACTTCGAGTTGGCTCTGAGTTGACCTTCAAATGCTCCAAAAATAGTTTAAAATTTACTTTTTAAGATAATATTTAGGGAGGTCTAGCAAACAATATTTTATTATATCTTTCTTTATTTTGATTACCACCGTGCTAAAGACAGAGTGGCACACGGTTACTAGTTGGTAATATCGTTCAGGAAGAAGGTCTTAGGTTCAAACTCTTCAGACCCAGAGATTCCTTATATAGAGTTTATATACTCACTCCATGTATGAATAGGTTATCGCTTCTTCAGTTTTATCTCACGGGTTCAAATTATGCATTTTAGGTAAACTGAGGGCTCTGTGTTGCTCCAAGGTCTATGTGTGTATCAAAAGTTTTTATATCTTGTGTGTGATCTTTGTGATTGACTGGTGCTTTGTCCTGGATGTTCCTTGGCTATGGTCTACTCACCACTTAAGATAAGCATTACCTCCACGATACTCTGAGGAATAAACATTTATTGACAATGAATTAATATATTCCATATTTCCCCAAGATTTTGTTTTTGAGAAATGATTAGAAAAAAAAGTTACTCAACCCTTGGCAAACAAACTGAAATCATGGAGAGTGTTTAGTGAGTGAGTTTACAAAGAATAATAGATTTCGCACAACATTATTTTGTCTAACAGCTGAAGACTTACCGGTAAGTCTAATTAAGCAGGTGAGTGAGTGCTTGCATACCTTAAGGAGGTTTTGGATCTGGAAAAAAGAATCCAAGTAACATAACAGCCAGCTGACTAATCGAGAGTAATGGTCATAAAAATGCAACAAAAGATGCACCTTGTGCATGCATGCTAAAATTTTGTTGCAAGTTGTAAAAGGGAAAAATTAAGGTAGACCAATGAGGACATGAAAGCTCAGGGTAAAAGAAAAAATGCATGTTAAAAGACTTATGTGTCTTTTAACAATAAAAAGCGAAACAAGAACCACCATCATGTAACCAGAAGAAAGAAAGAAGTGGGGACTTAAGGTTTCTTTTGTTACTAGACACCCAATTACTTTTTGTCTCTTGACATGTTTCAGCGATCTACTTCCGTCTTCGTCCAAGGTCTCCCAGCTGTTGCTCGTTTGCTGTTTGAAACAGTAGCTGGGAGGCTCCGGACAAAGACAGAAGTAGAACGTTGAAGCATGTCAAGTATGCTTCAACTACTACCTAATTACAAAAAAGTAATTAGGTGTCTAATAACAAAGAATCATTGAGACTTTTTACATATAGATAAAATGATTTTTATTGGAACATGAAAGAAGTTGGCTACAAAGAAGCAAACATGGAGAATGGATAATTAGATTAAAGTAGGTGAAGTAGTGAAGTAACTATGTTGTGCTCAAGAGGAGAAAGAATTTTGTTTGGTGACACTCATTGAAATTCATTGGAATTAAAATAAAAAATCTAGAACCATACCCGGACAAAGACCACTGCTGGAAGAAAATACTCAAAACTCCACACTCAATAATGATATGGGGTTGTGAGACCGACAACAGGACAAATAAAGTGGAAAAATATTCTTTAGGAAATGCAACTCATTGTCACGACCAGCAAAAACATTGCAATCCAGTTGGAGATACACAAAATGGTAGATGACATTGTTCAAGAGATTTCATCTACTTCTTCTGCAAAAATTGAAATTAGCTAAATTAATGTTTAATGTTTTTGAGGTACACTTTACATAGGCAGAATACTATATGATATTCATTAAATTAATTTTGTGTCATAGCTTTAAATATTTCTAATTTATTTTATGCAGGTAGTAACAATTTGTTGAACCCCACACTCCAGCTCTGATTAATTTGAAAGGCAATAAACATAAACAAACAAACAAAAAAAACAAAGCAAGTTCAATTGCTTAATTTTATGGCTGTTTCTGTTAGCACAATGTAACATGAATCAATGAGGAGGGTGCCCATCATTTTAGTATCTGATGGTTGTCGAACTGAAAATGATTTCAACCAGACAGAAAGTGGAGGTCATGCTATATTTTAATCGATTTTGTGAATGCAAATGCATTTCATCAGGGATATGGAAGAGGTAGATTTATTTTAATGAATGGATTTATTATTTAGTGTAGGATTTGTTGCCAAAAAGAGCAGCCATGAAGATGTTCAGAGCTGTTTGATATGTTCATGATACAGGTTGTGTGAGATTAGACTCAAACAGTGGTCATGACTTTAAGTGACCCTGTTCGGAATCTGAGTATCTTCTTTTTGAGAGCGTGGGAGGCTTTGATCTTGACAAAGGCTTTGGGCTGAGTCGCAGCACTGGCATTGGCTTGTGGAGACGCAGACGATGATGAAGAGGTAGAAGCAAGGCGAGGCGGTAGCTGCTGGGGCCACACAAGCCCCCCACTCTCATCCGAATCACTGGACAGTGAGCTGGATGGCGGGGAATACACCTCGCTCATGCTGGATTCGGACTCTGCGGGGGCAGCCCCGGTGTAGACCTCTTCGCTGTGGCACAAGGGGGCACGGGCCTGAGAGTCCTGGTGCCAACGCTGGGCGTGCTGATGGTGGGACTGGGAGCAAGAGTGACTTTGACGAGCTTTTCGAGAAGATCTTTTATGCGGCTGCACTGCATTCTGGATCTCACCCTCATCCTGGCTGAGCTCCAGGTTGGAGCACCAGCGGCGGTTTCCACTGTGGCCCTTGCTGGCTACCTGGGGTGCAGTGATTTGGCTTTGGTTCTGGGCAGGATTGGTTCGTCCCGGACGCCTCTCTGTGGTGCTGTACCTCCTGTCAGGAACCACTCTCTGTCCTGGAAGGCTGTTTTCAGAATGGGATCGGTTGGTTTTGTTGTTTGCCTTCTTAGATTTCTGTCGATCATTGTGATTTTTTTTAGGAGCTTTGGACTTTGAATTGGACTGATCAGGAGAGGCAGCTGCTCGATTGGCTTTTGACTGTTCAGGTTTGTAATGTCTGGGGGACCGTACAGGAGCATGGCAGGCTTGTCCTGGGATATACTGAGCACTTACTAAATTGTGTACTTGGTAAACAGAGGGTTGTGGATGTAGATAATGTTGAGGGGATGGAGATTCACAGCAAAGGTCAACGCCACAGTTTGGCTCCAAGGAGGGTAGAGGTGATGGCAGTCTCTCTGTCAAGGGGTTTGGTCTGGGCTGGGGGTAGGAGAGAGGCAAATAACAACCCTCCTCAAAAGATGGGGCCTCTGCCCTTCGGGCTTCCCCCTCAGGCAGGTCACAACCCCATTCCTGACTCTTAAGTTTTGCCGAAAGGTCAACATGGGGCTGACAATGGGGGTCAGGAAGACGTTGCTCTGTGGTTAAAGAGGGAGTTCTCCTGTGTTGGGAGCTGTGTCCGGAGGCACCGCTGTATGTGGGGTCAGGGGTCAGGGTGGTCCGAGGCTGACATGGCCGCGGTAGAAGAGCGTAACGCTGGATGAGACTCAGCATGTAACCTTCCACTCTGAAAGCCTGCTGGTAGTCCTCCTCTGTGATTTGATCCTCTGCAAGCTGCTGCTGCTGCCAGGTGTGGTTGGCAACGCTGGTGTCCCACCGCCAAGAGTCTTCAATTGAGCCCTCCTCTACAATGCCCTCTAGTGGTGGGTGAGGTGCAGAGAAGGAACGAGGAAGGCTGGGCCGAATAACTGGTACATCAAAGTCCCCATTCAGCATGAAGTTGTTTCCTAATTATCAAGAGAAACGATGCATGCTGTCATACTAAGCTAAAATTTAATATGACTATATGCACAAACTATGGTAACCATTTGAAACAATAAGAAGACTGATTAAGCATTACCTCCTTACCGGTTAAAGAGGTTGGCCTACAGGCTAATAATCCTTAAATGTTTATAAAATAGAGTTTGCATAAACTGCTGTGAAGTTCTTAAGATTTAAGTTTTTAAAGACTGTATAAGTCCAATTTCTACTTGGCCCTTTGGACTAGCTGTTAGCTTCAACCTCTGGAACTACAAACTAGACCAGACATAAATAGTATAATCTCTGGCTTGTATCTAATAGAACATTATTCCAAATAATCCTGGTTGGTAGTTTTAAGAGCTTATTCTGAGGATGGCAGTGTCCTAGGCTACCATTAGGTAAACCACTTCCTAAGTTTTCTTACCTAAAGACTTCGGTCTGTCATTGGTGTAAGTCCAGGAGGAGACAGGCTCAGCGGGCTCAGCTGAGGAGGGTTTTCCCTTTGGTGATTGTCCCTCACATGAATCATAAAAACCTAGAACCACACCAACACAAAGCACATGTCTCATTTATCATACCTTCCTGTTAACTTCTTTAAAATATCCTGCTGGGAACTGACAACTTCAAATCACATTTTGGAAATAGTCCACAAAACTCATTCACAAGCTCCCAGATTGTGAATAAACAAGTCTAGCAGAAGGTAACGAAACCTCATTATTAATACAGTCTGAATAGTTTCAAGATAATTGTTTTGTTTCATAATCATTTTATTCAACATCATGCTTAGCTGCAGTACTAAAAATTATTCAATCACAAAGAGCTTTTGAATTTAGAAAATTCTTAATTACACGGCTGACAGATTTGTGGGGACAGAAAAGCTTTTAAACAGCAGGAGTTACCAGAACTCGGCCGACTGTCACCGGCGTCTCGTTGAGCTCCCTCACAGCAGCCGTCGTCGATGTCAATCTTCAGATCTTCTACCTGCTGCTCTAGCGCCTGCATAAGGCCCCATGGAGCGCTGTGGAGAGCGCTCTGCAACACAAACACATGCAGATTGTTTAACCACTCTCTCTGTTGTTCTGCACTGTTGATATGTGATCTTGCTAGAAGGATTAAGAAGCAACACATTGCAGTTCAAATATCAAACCAATACTTGGAATGAAAATACTCAAGTTCCTGGAAAAGGCACAGCTGTATGTTTTGGCTGCGCGCTTTCCCAGCTGCAGATCTTATTTTGGTTGGCATTTATCTCACCTGAGTGTTTCTACAAAGCCGAGTTGTGTGTCCTTTTATTTGATAGGTATAAAACGAGATGAAACATAAAAGAAATTATCTTTTTTCAAGTTGCATGAACTGATAAACAATAGGTCTTCCTTAAATGATTTGGGGATTAGCTTACTTTCATCTTATGACAAAGAAAGAAAATGGCAAAAATGAATCAAGACTAAATGTCAAAACAAATTAAAGAACAAATCACATGTATATTTTGAGTACCCAAAATACAGATATGGTCACTGTAAAACGCTGCTGTGCATTATTGAAGTGAATCCATATAGAGCAACAATATCTGACACTATGGGCTCCAACATGCAAGGGGGCTCAAATGGAGGGGAGTCAGTTAGAACATGAATAATTCAACGATGTCTGATGGTTTAGGGGGACGTACTTTAACTTCGGTGGGGGTGTACACACACACACACACACACACACCTACACCCCCCCCCCACACACATGCACAGATAATGACTCATTCTGTTTAAACAGACAAATGTGATGAATGATAAGAGACAAATTTATGATGTGAAATTCATTTAAAAACACTAATTATGTTCTTGTTAAAATTTAGGTTGTTTGTCAGAATATTTTGTGATACTTCTAGTGCTAACAATAACTGATAAACAGTTTTCGAAAATCATTTGCATTCTTTCATGGCAATAGATTGCATGGCTGGAACTGCAAGTCATTGCCCCTACAAAAACACAAATGCTGTTCTTATTTGATGATAATAACAAATGACAAGCGTTACAATAAATGCTCATTCATAAACTCAGCAAGATCTTGACTATGTATTATAAGAATGCAACAGTGTTATTGCATAGTATGAGAATGTGTATATGCTATATGTACCAGACAAGTTAATTTTTTTACACAAATTATTTAGTTATTTTCTCTTGAGGTCTTTTAAGTTATGCTTTTCATCATTTCCAGTGTTTGTTTTTATTGAAATTTTAAATGGCAGACAGACAGAAAGAAAAAAAAACAAAACAAAGAAAGAAAGGAGAACAAAGGGAAGAATTAAAAAAGAAAGAAAGAAAGAAGGAAGGAAAAAGAAAATAAAAGAAGGGAAGGAAAGAATTGTACTGACAGGGAATCTGGACACACAGCTCCAGTCAGCCTTTAAGTTGTTGCCAGGCTGGCTCTGTCAGATGGCGACATCATCTGACACACACTCTAGCATCTGTAAACACTTGCTTGCAAGCTTGTCTGGATTTGTTAACAAACACTATTGTGTATCTGTGACTTCTGAGGACAATGCATTGACCTGTAATTCTACACCAACTGCTTGGAAAACCTTAAAATCTACCAGGTCTTCAAAAATCTAAGGATTTTTAACCTCATTATTACCCTCACAAGGTGGTAACATCCATACCATATGACTGTAAAAACAAACCTAGGTCTTACAGGTCTTTTGGTTCGTTGGGGCTAATGCCGCTGTCACTCTGGTCTTCTATTCCAGAAGGTTGAGCATGTCTTTGTGACAAGGTGACACTATTTACACTGTGGACCTTCTGTAATGAAGCGTCTGCTGCTGTCTGTGCTCTAGTGCACTACTTTGGTCCCTGTCTTTGTTTCCCAGGACCAAATTAAACACTATCATGAGGAAGTGACCAATGCAGTTGATGAGATAGCACCAAAAAGCTCATTAAACAAAAGAACCGAGTTCTTTTCTCTTTCACTTGGAGAAACTTGGCACTATTTTAGAGCAATCACTTGTTGGATTTGACACATTTTGCATACAATTCATACAGAGATCGATGTTTCTGACATCAAAAAGTTTTAGTCCCAACTTCTGGATAAAAACTATTTTCTTTGTTAAGTTAATTGATGCCCAAACACCTGTAACAGGTTTCTCATGTCTATGTTTTAGAAGATTTTGGTACTAATCAGCAATATTTCTTAAAATAGAAAGTCACCACCATATATGGATGATGATGTTTTTTCTGGTTTCATATGTTTTTAAAACCATGTGTAGGGTCAAGATACTGCTTTCAGACAATATTTCTTTTGACATTGTCCTTGTCACTTCACCTTATGAAGTCACTTTTGAGCTACAGTCTCTGCTATCACTGCTGTCATCAGGACAGACTACGTGTGTTATGCACTGACGGCCGAGTTTGATGTGTTGTATGTTGCGTCACCGCTAATAAACAACTTTAATATCAGCCGTTCTTTACTGCCTGGTCATTGCTTGCTTAACATATTTCTCAACTTGAGACATGAAAATGACTAAAGTACCACGAGCTACAAACCCATACATAGCTGAAAAGGAAAAGTTGTAAAAATGTTTATATGTGTGCTCTTCAGCCAAGCACTCTAAAGTCTATTTGTCCTGGTTTTGTTCCATATGTACTCATAACGCAAATAACCACTGTTGTAAGGCAAATAACCCAAGCGATGCTTCCAACGTGACCTCCTGACCCCAAACACTGTCTTTCTTTGTGCGGACAAGGCTGCTTATTGTCTTACTGTACACAAAGCCCCAGCATTGATGCATCAATATGTTTTGAGTGGAGAGCTTTGCTTCGGCTGCTGTTAGGTCGGTTGGGTAAGGAAACGGCCTGGAGGAGGGGACGCTATTAGAAATCAAGTAATCAATTATTCTGTTTCATGCAATCAATCTTTCACCACCTCTTTAGGTACTCGCACACACACTTAAATACTATGGATAATGGTGGGTCCCAAATAATAATCCTGCACAAACAAACTAATCTTAGTGGAAGAGAAGACTATGTGGTTCATATTAAAACATGGTTTGTTTTCTCAGACTCACTGACAGACCTGACAGATCTCACACTGGCATGCTGACAATGCGTGCACTGTAGCGCTGCTGTTTTACTGCATCCTGTGTCCTACAGTGGTGGGGGATGTGGGAGACAGCAGACGCAGTGAAGCCAGACTCTCTTGGAATCAGAGCAGTTACAAAGCAGGCAAACAAAACATCTTGGATACTTGTATTTCAATTGGAGCAAGTTCAAGAATAAATTTAACAACAGAATCATAACAGAAGAAATAAAGACTATAAAAGACCAAAGAGTTGGAAGCTTTATCTTCATCAGCATGAAGACAGAATGAAATCAGTCAGATGCAAGAATTTGTGCAAGTCAAAAAAAAAAAAAAACATAGTGGGGCGTTCGTCTGTTAAAAATATGTCTAATAAGTTAACAGCATCGGAATGTTTTGAAATTTCTCCAGAAATATGCAGTGATAGCCATGTTTGTCCAGATCTAAAACATGTCATTAACACAGGACATGCTTAGAGATTTTAAAATGACAAAGCATCTGTAGGTTTCTGTTTTGTGTAGAGAACCCTTTATATCTCATAAATACTGATGTGTAATGCTACATATTACGTCTGATCAAAATGATGTGGTTTTACTCGTAACTCAGTAGTTAAAAATTAAAAGTGCCCTTTAGAACTAGAGGATATCCAGAAAGGTTTAAGGAGATTTGGAAACTAATTTATTGAATTTTTGAGAGCACAGTTCCAGGCTGATACTGTAAGACAGCTGCTTTTTATGCATGGGTGTTTCGATTAACAGGTTTTAAATTTAATATACATATAATAGTAAGTGCATAGTGTTTCTTGTCTCCTAAGGTAGTGCAAGGTCTTATAAGTTCTATGTTCCTCTTCCTCCTTTGTCCTTCCATCCTAAGGACTAAATGTACATGGCTGCTCATTTGTGTTGTAGAACAACTACAACATGGTCTGAAATAAGAAAACTTTCAGAATGTAGAGAAGAGGGGAGACAAGGCATGCAGCCAACAGGCCTGACCCTATGTAATTAAAGCTATGTTGTGACTGGATCCACACAGAGAAGTCTGTGGGAGGCTGGATGCTCACACATGCACACGCATACGTGCACACACGCCGACCCTGCCCCCAGTTTCACTAGCTGACTCTACTTATGATTTCTTATTTTTATAAGCTCATGGTCATGTTTTAAATCCCTTATCTCAACAGTGTAAATGTTTCTTTAAGATTCTTTCATTCCAGTTTGACAGAGGGGCTATTCTGAACAGATGCAGTGTTTATATAGCAGAGACCGAGAGTACACTCTTGACTCTGTTCTACAGTGGTTTGTAGGAAGCACACTGAGTTGAAAAGAATCCCTAAACAGACACGAAGTGAGCTCAGTTTATGCGTTAGAGATTTTCAACCTATTTAGAGTCCACTTAAAAGTTGTGGATTTGACCATTTTCTGCATGAGCATAATTGTCTGAATCTAAGCAGGCAACCAAAGTAACTCAAGAAACTGAATGCTAGAGCAAAGGCAACAGAAATCAGAGCAAAACATGCAACTTGTCTGTCACTGATGACTGATGTGCTGCTGTCATAACACCAGAACACACACAACCTGATGGCTCATCACACAATCCTGCAGAGTACGGCAAGCAATTCATCATACAAGCCAATAATAATAATACAGAATCTCTAAAGCACATTTCCATCATTCACTTCTTTCCAGTCATTTGTTTGAGGTTTCAGCTCCATATATCAACAGCAACTTTCTTCCAATCGGGGACATTCTTATGACAAATACAAATATTTATATAAATGTATCTACTTGTTAAACAGCTCTAAAGCTGTTGATTATAAGTTTCATTTTCAATGTCCAGAATAAATCAGCATTTCACCTTAACACAATTTTATGTAACAAAAATCTGCATAGCCATCTTCCTGCATACCCTTCATTTAAAAACTAGCAAAAAGTGCGTTCAACTTAACGAGTGATGACGACTTACTTAGAGTCTTGTTTGATTACATGTTACCGTGGGCTACCATATATGTCTACATTCACAATCAAAATGTGGATTTGATTAAACTCTTCGATCCACAGAGTTAATTTAAATGATTTCACTTTGGTTTCAAAAATCAAGCTCTCATCTCCTAATGATGCATGTGTGTCACACATTCATGCAAAATTCATATAATCCCTTCCACCCTTTCCAAACTCTCTCAGCAGGGCTGCTCAGAGGCAGGTCAGAGCTCCATGCTTTCTCAGCTGCTGTCTGGTGTCCCGCAGCTGTCAGCACCTTCATCACCACATGCACTGTATCTAGGAAAAATAAGGCCCCCTCACTCTGTCTGGGGACCCACTGTCACATCGGAAACACACACGCACCAACAAACACTAACACCCGAGTGGTCTCCACGGTCAAATGTTTCTCTGCCACACTTTACTGGCTTGGACGTGTATAGAAGATGAGACTGGAGGTGGGCGGGGGTCTCGGGCGCAGATGGTGACCTGATATTTATGAAGTCTCAATCTGAGACTTCAGCTACATTAAAGTTGTGTAGAAATTCCTCAGAGGAAATTCCAACTTAATTATTAACACACATGGATGACCAGAACAATTGATAAAAATCAATCAAGGCACAAGTTGACCTGTTTTTTTTTTTGTTTGTTTGTTTTGTTTTTAGTCTGTGTGCAGATGTGGGGTCCAGAAATGCTGGTGCGCATTGGAAACACATGCCCGTCACGTAGCTATTTCTCAAAATTCAATTTGTGCTAATCTTGTTTGGAAAGAGCGATGGACAAAGTTCTGATTCGGACGTAGAGTCAGACCTCAGAGACAGCGTCATGGCACCGGATACAAGGCCCGCTTATGGGCGCCTCATCATCTGACTGAGATCGGCATGATTAGTATTCTGCTCCATATGCGTCTTTTGTTAGACCACCAGCGGAGCAGAGGCGCAGACACAGGCAGGGAGGAAGGAGGTGTGGCGATTAGATACTCTTTTTATAATGTCTTATTTTTATGACAGCACATTGATTGAGAAAACAAAAAACATAGAGCCTAAGCCCTAGTTAGAGTTTGATACAGGCTTTAATTTGTTTACCAACAAGGAAACTTTTTTATTAAATCTCTTAATTTTTTAGAAGTTGATACTTATATGTAAAACATTGTCCTGATCACCCAGTACATTTAATTTTCAGACACAGATTGCCTGAGCAAATACAAACAGGAATTTTTAAATGGTTATTTAATTTTTCAAGATTAAATAGGTATCCATACCAAACTGGTCTTATGTGAAAAAGCCATTGCCCCTTACTAATTTATAAATTGGTTGTGAATAACCACATATTTTCAAGAGCTAAGCATATTTTTATGAGCTCTATACAGATATGAATGTCCCCTGACCTGTGCAATCAAGAAATCACTCACATAGAACCTGTCAAGCCACCTGAAGTAGAATAAAACAGGGGGAATGTAATCATCCAAGTGTGAATGATGTCTGTTGTGAAAAATAACCTGACTCTTTACATTACATGACTCACTCTTGATGCATGTTAAGACTCTTATCTCGGTCACAAAATACCTCAGCGCTAAAAATATATCCACAAGCTAGCGCAAAAACAAAGGTCTGTAGAAAGTGTCTTTGTAAAGGGGAAAAGGTACAGTGAAGAGACAGAACCAAAGTCTGCGATTTCAAAAAAAAAAAAAAAACAAAGAGAGAAAGCTACATTTAACAGACAATACTAAGAGCCCTACTCAAAATATTAATGTATTGCGACCTGCAATTTTGGCACACCAAGCCCGCTCTGCATACCCTGTAGCAACAGGCTTTCTAATGAGGCAATGAAGCCTTCAAAACTGCTCTAGATGGGATCGTCTCGCTACAAAGAAACAGGCGCAGGGCTCTCACTGATTCTAAATTATGATGAGTTGTATTTTTCATATACTATATTTGTTTTTGTGGTATATATTACTTTTACGTTATCATAGTGACTAGTAAGCATTAAGGGGCAGAGAGGATCTGACTCATGTTTGTTGTTGGGATGCTGCTAATAAAGTTACAACTACATATTGGATTTATATTTACATTTTCAAAACACCCCAATTTTAATGCCAGATCTTAAAGGCTGGTTCATGAAAGTATATTGTCTGTTACTCAACCGGTCCATTAAAGGGTTACAAAGTAATTTTATTAAGAGTTTTGAACTACAGAAAACTACAGGGAGAGTCATTTTCCACAAAGAAAGGCAACATGAAACACTGCAGCACCCCGAAGTAGAGCAAACCAAAACTACTTCAGGGTGCATCAACCTCTCATCCAGGAGGCCACAAAAGAATCTAAGATAATATCTAAAAACACCCAAACAATAATGAGACAAACATGACATCCATGGAAAAGTTATGAGACCAAAATCACTGTTAATATATTAGAACACAAAAGAACAACTAGCATTTTATTTTAAATGTCTTCATGACGTTTAAAAAAAAAAGGAAAAAAAAAGGTGTGTGCCACTAAAACAACATTTCAGAAAAGTAAAATCACAATATGGTGAACCAGTTGGTTACAGTGTGATGAATTGCTGTGCTCCTTCCAGATGTGGCCATTTTTTTCTAATTCATAAAATCATTAATTCTGCTCTTCAGTAGAAAATACTGAGGAAGGATTGCCTTTGTTTAGTTTGTGATTTTAAGGTCAAGCAAACTTGGGTTACGCATCAGGAAAATAATGCATACCAACAAGTACACCTTTACACATCTTAAAAACACAAAATGAAGGTTTAAAACGGCCTAGTCAAAGTCTGGACTTTAATCAAATGCGGGTGCATGACTTTACAAACACTTGATTGTAGTTGTTGGGTGGCACGATTAGATATTAGAGATTGATTTATTTCTCTCTCTCATGATTTCCCCATGAAAAAAAGCCTTATTTAAAATGACTTTCTGTGCTTCTTATATTAAAATTTGTTCAACCATCACATTAAAGTGCGACCCAACATACAGAACAGAAAAAAATAATCTAAAGAGAACTCTATATTTGTTCATAGTAACCCATATGACCACAGGGTTGCCAACTCTCACTAAAGCTTTTCTTTTATCTGCCTCCTATTTTCCTTGGTCAAATGTCTCTCAAGATAAGGAGAGTGTTTTTGACAAAAGGGAAACTCTTTTTCTGCACTGCGTCTTGTGATCGGCCATTCTAAACCACTGTATTTGGATTTCTATGAAGTCCTGATCTGTGTTTTTTCTTTGCACCAGCTCACTTTGGGATCTATTTTTACAAAAAAAAAAATCCTTTCAGCATATGACTGCCAGATTTACCTGCCCCTGACATGCTTCATCAACTCTCATTGGATTGTCTTGACCTAAAGGTTTGCATGGTTTTGATATTTCTGAGTTTCAGTGAAAGGGAAACAAAGATTATTTTACACAGACCAAGTTGCATCTCACACTGTTTGGTTGCCTAGAGCCATGCATCAAACAGCATGTAGCAAACCTGGGATTAATTATAGACACAGATTTTCATATTTTCAGAACGGTTTCATCCAGTTCAGACAAATAAGATTTAAACTACTTTTCTGAAGCATTACCTGAAGAAAGTAGTACATACTTTTATCTCAGTTTGTCTCAACTACTGCAATGTACTTTATACTAGACAGAGATCACTTTCATTTCTTCAGCTAGTTCAAAATAAAACTGTCTGTTGCTTTTGTTATCTTTGAGCACATCGCACAGATTCTGTCCTTTCTCCAGTATTAATTTTAAATTCCTGATGTTTGGTTGTAAATTCCTAAAATGGTCTTGCTACCTCACTGATTTGCTCTAGCGTTATCTTCCCAAGAGCAGCAGACCAGCTGCTTTCAGTTGTCTCAAAAACTAGACAGAAACTTAAAGGAGCTTTTCTGCTGTGGCTTCCAAACTTTTGAACACATAACCTTTAATTATTAAACAGTCATCTGTGTTTCCTGTTTTTAAGCATCTTTTAAAGGTACATATTTACCCAGTAGCAATAGACCCATTGTGAATGGGTCTGTTGCTACTCTTTTCATATTTGTTTTATTTCTTGGGTTTTACATTTTCTTATTTTTATAGCACTTTCGGTAAGATATATATTTAAACATACTATATAAATACATTCTCCTGGAACTCTGGAGATGCTTGACTTCTAAGATTGCATTAGTTTCCATAAAGCAATAACGTCATAATGTGATGTGGTGTTGGTGGTTGTTGCTGGACCCAAATGGAGAGACAGAGGAGGGAAATGGATTTGGAGATTTAAGGAATAGATAATTAAGAACTTAACAAAAATCACTGGGAGCCTAGTCAAAAACACAAACCAAAACAAATCCATAGAAGGAGAACAACAGGGAGACACGAGGAGAACATGCAGGTTTGTGATAGCAGCAGGTGAGAGGATCTGCCGAGTAGTGAGTAAGAATGAAGTGCTTAAGTACTGGGGAGGTTGAATGCTGAACAAAAGACCTAGGCTGATGAGCTAACAGGTTGCAGGCGTGAGTGGAGGGAGCGGCTGACAGACTGAGGAGAGAAAAAGAGAGAAAGTGGCACAGGGGACGAGGAAGAGTACACAGGGGACGAGGAAGAGTACACAGGGGAACAGGAAATAAATCTAACGCTGGAGAATAACTAGATCAAAGAAACAATTATACTAGACTAGAGTGACAGAGAAGAACTAGAAACAACAAATAAACATGATAAACTAGAATCACCAGAGGAGAACTGAAGTGGAAACAAGGCAGAACTAATAGAAAAAAACGAAGGAATACAAAAACATGACAAAACTCCGAATCAAAGTCAATCGGAAATTCTAACACATACTAAAATGTTAAATTTAACATTTTAACACCAAAGCCTATTTTCATATTGTCTATTCAAAAATTCAGTGTCACCCACTATTTGCTAAACACTAACTACACCTACAATTGTTTTTCCCATTAAATTTCAGTCAGAAGTTGCCAACTCTGACTAATCTAGGCCATTCTCTGAGGGACAGCGCACATGACGAATGAAACTCTCATTCAAGAGAACCAACATTTTCATTTAAACTCTGATCAGATTGTTCAGGTATATTTCTGGTTGATAAAATGTGAGCAACTTCAATGGTTTGAACTAAACGCCTTTCAGAATTCCTTTTTGTCAGTGCTTGTTCTTCATTTTGAAAAGGAAAAAAAAAATCGCTTTTAGATTGAGGCATAAAACACTACTTAAATAAATGAAGATCACTTGGAATATAGCTTGCTGCCGGCAGAACATGTCAGGCTCAGTTTTTCTTTCCTCTTGTTAAAATGTACCCTCCTTATTCTCTTGGTTTTCATCTTCAAGTTGAGTAAGGATTTAATCCTTAAAAGTGTTGACTCATATTCTACAGAACTGCAGAGAAAGGTTTGAGCTCTATGTGAGAACACAACACGGACTTTAGGAAAATTTGACAACACAAGCAAAGCGGTTTGTGTAGGAGGGCAGTCTGGGATGGACATGTTTCATTATCAAAGATCTTCAGGGATCATTTAGAGTCAAGCTGTTGTAAAAGCTTTGCAATAAGGTCAGCACATTCCATTAGGATGACATAATTTTTTTTTAAGATGTTTCCTGCAGAGCAGCAACAACATTGGCCAGACTTTGAAACAAGCCTAATTCTTTCACTTTGTCCCACCATGAATGCACCAATTTGACTCTTTTGCAGACGTTGTCATGCATGGGAGCAATCCATGGCACTCAGTCACTCAGCTGGTATGCAACTCGAATGCTTTGGAGTTTGCTGAAATCTGTCAAAAGTTGCTTTTCCACCAGACTGTTTACTGACAAGATAATTATCTTGATTCTTCTTCCTCTGCTGACGTCATTTACTTATATACACAGCAGCAGTCCCATAAGTAACTTGGTATTCTTTGAAAGCTTACTGTGGAATTAAAAATTTTATTACCCTGCAGTGTTTCAATTTTAGTGGTACATTTGCTATTGAAACCAATTCAACGTTTATTTAATATCCTCCAAAACTCCTTCGTAAAGATTACAGACATAAAACAGAGAAGAGGCTCTTCGGTGATGCGTAAAAGTCTCCTGTGGGAAACGCTCTTCTCCCGTACTTAAACTTTTGCTTGTCTTGATTAACCCAGTTTTCTATTCTTATAATCCTGGCATTGTCACAGAACGGTAGGCGCAACTTTACAAAAAGCTTTGCTTCAAAAAAGTTAAAACCCTAAAAGACAATTTAGGGTGCATTTTCTACAGCTTACCAGCGCAGACGCGAATTTTCTTATTTTATGATGTGCAGAAAGCACAAATGAGAGCTTGTTAAGGGGTGAGACCTACAAAAGTCTTCAACGAGGGAACAAAGGGCCATTAAATAGAGGGTCTGTGCCACAAGCGGCGGCTGCTCCTCCCCCTGATTTCGCTACCCACAGGCATAAATCTCAGCCCAAAGCACAGAAACGCATTACAGCCTTTCATACAGAGGGCCTATTTATCAAGTTGGGTAACTTTTTTGCAGTTAGAGGTCACCTCAGTACAAAAGGCGCTGGCCCAAAAGCAGAGTCCATGCAACGGTCAAGCAGATCACAATGGAGATAGTCTGCAGGCTTTCAGATATTTAAAAGTGTGTAAGCACTACAAATGACATGACTAAAAGAAGGGTAAATTAATGCTGTTTGGGGCTAAGGGAATTCAAACAGTAAAAAAGACGCTCAGTAGAAACTTCTTACCAGCTGACGCCTGAGCGTCAAGTTTTCCTGGCCCCAGCTGCTGAAGCATTCCAGCTCTCCTCTTGGGCCATCCTGGGCTGGAGGCTCTCCCAGAGCCAGCGCTCCCAGCACAAGACACTCCTGCCTCTGTCTGCGGAGCTCCAGCTCACACAGCCCGGCCAGACTCGCCTCCAAGCGATCCTTGGTTCGACTGCGCTCCACGGTTGCTGGAAACGAGAGCGCACGCTGCATCTCCACCCAAATAAAAATCCGCTATAAGGTGCAGAAAAAAAAAAATCAAACAGTGTCAGATTTTTTTTTTCTTTTCTTGTCTTCGGTTGGTACAGTTTTAGGAGAGCAAACGCAAACTACAGAGGGTCAAATCCCATCCCATTCCTCGTGACTGCGCGGTTATCTTGGAGCAGCGGCATGGCTTCTCCGACCTTCTCTGAGCTGCACATTTTTTTTTTTTTTTTTTTGACTCGCAGCTGTCAAACGCATCCCTAGAGCCCCGCCTTCGGCGGAGCGACCAAGGAGGGAAATTGGGGGAGTCATCCCGCTTCTCCCCCTCCACCCACTTTTGTAAAATCAGTTTCAGCAGTCATTGGATCCTGGAGGCTGGGCTGAGGTGCTGAGCTCTAAAGTGTCCCATCCCCCTTGATTCCTTACAGTGACGCGTCGACCTCACCCATCCCAGGACTAATGGACTTCCAAGGGGGATGGTTATATTTCCATGATTAAAACACTGACATCTGGAAACATTTCTTGTGTTCACATGAAGGTAAAAAAAACAACAACAGAAGCAGCAGCAGAAAAAAAACAACAAAAAAACGCCAGAGATGTGCCAAGTTAGATTACCATGAGAAAACAATTTTGACAGATTTGTGTTGCGTGCATGATATTGTTTAAATTATTCAGATATATTTTTCACTGAAATAGTAATTATTTTTCTAACCTATTCCCTCTCCGGTTGCTCCATATCATAAAGAAAATTGGAACACATTCAGATAGCAATGAAAGAATGTCTAGATTTCTAAGTGAATCCTGGATGTCATTTAATTTATTTTCTGCCTGAAAGCATAAATAACGCATTCATAGTCAGGTACATATCTTCAAGGTACAATCATATCAAATATAAATTTACACTCAGTGCCAGAAAAGTCAAGCATCCAGAAGGAATGGTAGATTAAATATTTAATTTCCAAATAGCTGCCATGTGAGGCGATGGGACCAAAGAGAATGCAGGCCCACATTCTTTTATATATATATATATATATGTATATATATATATATATATACATACCATTAGGTAGGTAAAAAGGAGCCAGTGACACTAATAACTAACTGTATTGACTCCCTGTCTGTATCATGTTACCTATTCTGCACATTTTCCTTGAACAGCTCTTTGTGTTTAGAGAGACCTGCTCAAAGAATAGCTAGTCTTTAGCTATTATTAAATTTTATGATTAGTCAGACACACACAATTAACTTGAACACCATTGAGATATCTTTTGTGTCAAATTCGAGTCATATTACAAGAGAGGAAATACGATAATGGTAGTTTTCACCAAAGGCTCCAGCTGCCTGCATGTGTTGAGTCAGACATTTCCTTAAACAAGTGATAAAACTATGAGCCTTGTAGGTGATGCCTTATCTGGACATTATATCTGCTTTCTCGACCTGCCAAATCTATGTTAAAGCAACATATTTCCAATTCTTGTTGGGGTAAAATGTGTCAGGAGAAGCAGATTGGAGAGACTGCTGATTTGTGTCATTGATGAGCCAAGTGGAACACATTCATGACTCATGTACAATGTAATACTGAAGGAATGTAGTGTGTTATTTTACTGCATGTTATATTCAGTAAATCAGAATATGCTTTCTAATGAGGCATGTTTGTCTGAAAAGTAGCTCAAAGAAAATTATAACTTTACTTTTACTAAGCCCACATTTAAGTTAAAATGTTTGTTTTATTGGTATAATACTCTAATCCTAAATGTCATGTTTTCATTAGCTGTAAGCAAAAACTCAGAAAAAAGGCTTAGAAATATCAGCATGTGTGTAATTAACCTATAGAATGTGTTTGACTTAGTGAGTTGAGTTACTGCATTAAATTTTACTTTTAAATAATATCCCAATTAACTGAATCTGGCTCTTTATGGCTCTGATAATAATGAAGTTTCAAAATGATACAGAATTTTTTCCTGTAGTGCATCGTGTCCATCTTAAATGTTTGAAAGCTTGTTTCTATTTCAGTAAATGCAAAAGGAAAAAAAAATCAACACATTTACATAGTAATTAATACTTAAGTTAACAGCAGTACAAGTAACCACATCAAGCTCATTTTCACCAGGGGAGATTATAAAAAGCTTCAATTCCCAAAATAACAGTGCTTTCAGAACATACCATGAATTATCAATCAGTTTTCTTTCTAAAGTGCAGTGACAGATGAATATTTCATATTGATATCCAATGCAATCTGTCTTATCTATTCTTCGTAGAATCTCCTCAGATGATGGACAGTGCGCATTTTGTACGGCTTATTGTGGAATTTTTGCGATTCACTTGAATTTCCTGTAATTTAAAGAGCTCTAAATAGAAACCTCCCACCCACAACAAAAAACAAAACAAACAACAGCAACACAATTTATTTGGATTTTTAAAAATCTTTATTCATACTTCCAGTTTCTACTTCACATGAACCAGAAAGCCACTTCTGTTTTTTTTTTTGTTTTTTTTTCGGTTTCTATGAGGCAAAATCATCAGCAAGTCAAAACCCACGCGCAGCGCAGGCCAGATTCTTCTGTCAGTGTGTTTGTGTGCACACTGCAGAAATACACAACATATACTTAAAGTATATTCATCTTGTGTATAAATCTCACTAAAAGTCTAGAGATGAAAACATCTTCTAGAATAATAATAAAAAAAATACAGTAGAATTGCTTTTAAAAAGAAATACAGCAGAACATGTTATCTCAAGACACACTTGTAGAAGAGTGTTTGCCAGGAGTTTTGATCAGTGGTCGTTTTCAGGAGGTTGCGCGTGATTCCAGTTGGGTTAACACAGTGCCGCAAGTTCAGCACAGCAGACTCGCCATGCCGAACTGGGTGCAATCACTGAACCACGCAATCTCTTAGTTATCAGTGATATAGTAATAAAAAAATAATAATAATAACAAAACAAAAAACCCACTTGGGCCATCTGTGTTACACAGCAGCAAGAGCAACCATACAATCATTCATTTAACACAGGTTAACTGTGCGAGTGCAAGCTAGAAAAGAGAGACTGAAAGCAAACAGGGATTGATTGTTGCTTATGTTTGTGCAAGTCAAATTTTGCATAACTGTAGATACGCTGGAAATACATCCTGACAACTTGTTTTATCCAAATCAAGCTGTGAGAATAGGCATGGACCGGTTACAGGTATTAAGTTATACCAAGGTCATAAAACTAGCTAAAAACCTTTTCATAAAGTCGATCCTGCAGTTTAAAGTCAGGAAATACCAGGAAAATTGCTGGGGTGATCAGATTTTCTCCAGTTGCTTGGAGAAAACTCTGAACCCTCCACCACCTGTTGCTGTGCACTGCTGGTTAGGTGGCTGAAAGAAGGGATCCTTCACTTTGCCCTCACTCACAAGAAACATCAATTTGCTTGGAAATATTTCAAGTTGCAGACAATCACAGAGTAAAAACTCCAAGAGCTCCACCCATCGTTCCTTTTACAGGAACGTTTTAAAAGCTACAAACTGCGAGCTGCAAGTGCCGTTTCTGTAAAGCAACCAGTGCAGACCCTACTGGAGCAGAGAGCCCCACTAACTAGCCAGTTAATATCAGATTGTTATCTTTATGTTGCTCTATTAAGAGCGCAACAGCAAAGAAAAAAAAAAAAAAAAGTATTACTTGCTTAAGAAAATACACCTAAATTTAGCAGGTGGATATTTTTTGCATATCAAAATTAAAATACATTTTGACAACAGTATTAGTATAAACTATGTCATTTTAGCAGCAGTAAGAATGATTGCTTCTTTTTTCTATAAACAAAATTCATGTTACACAATCAATTTTTTTTAATGTAAATTCCATAATACTGTAATGCTGAGATATTAAGATTATCAAATCACGAGGACAACAACCCGGCCCATGCCTATCTGACAATATTTTAAATTTGAAAAACACCTGCTTGTGTAAAATGAACACTTCAAATACCCTTTAAAAACAAACCTTTAAAGCATCTCGGCCATATTTTTATTTGGAAAAATATGACGTTCCTTCACCATCACTTACATGAAGCACAGCTTCTCTGTTAACTGTGGTAGTCAGGATTTTAAAAGTGAACCCTAAGGAACATCATTTTACATTCAAACTTCTAGATTTTCCTCTGATATTATAACTCTGTGACTTTTTAAAATTACATTAAGCATAGCAGAAATCCAGTCAAGGAGCTTTTCTCCAAGTTTCACCATGCCCACCATTAAAACACAGAGCGGGGGCATCCAGAATTCACTTTTCCCTTCTTTACCCTGAAAACATAGAGAAATCTGATATTTTTCATATTCGGAATGTGTTTAGGAAAGATCTCAGTTTCCAACAAACACGTCTAATGAGTTTGAAAGTTGTAAATCACCAGTGTAGTATTTCCCCTACATTCATCTCTAAACGGAACCATTATATATATTTTTTATTCTCTACCTGAAAAGGCCTTAAAGTGCTTCACTGTTTAATGAGGAAATATTTTCTTTCTTCATTTTTGGAAGTGCTGTACGGGGGTCTTTGCTAAGAAACTCTCCAAAGATGCTCTACAACGCATCTCCTTTCTTACATATAGATATTTATATATATATATATATATATATATATGTATGTATATATATATAGTACATGACATACATGATGAACACTCCATTTAAAACAATGTGACAAACTGTGATGGTGCAATTCTACTCTTTACTTTTGGTTCAGTTTAGTTGCGTAAAGTTTATTTTCATGCTTTTATTGCACCCAAAACAGACAATTGAAATAAGAAGAAGGAAATTACAATAATCTGGATTACAGGGATAGTTTGGCATTTTGAGAAGTGTCATCATTAAAGCATTCATTGTTTTTGATCAGTTAGAACTTAAATTTAAAGAGGATTTGAAGGATTCCGATTTTCTTTCCAAATTACTATCTAGTTATTTGCAATTTCAGATATAGAAGTGGTTCAAAACATGGAATGCTTTTCTCAAAATGTCAAAAGATTCCTGTTCAGCAAAGAGAGGTCAAGCCACCAGACTGGTGACAATGGAGCTGCTTACAGAGGGCAAAGGAAGGGTTTTCATCCAAAATATTACATATCCATTTAAATGAGGAAAATCATAAATTTCTTCACTCAATTGGGACCTTTTTCTAACAAATATTTCAAAAAAATGTGTTGACTTCCACAACCAATCACTTTTTGCAAAAGCAGGAGTTCATTTTGTTTTCAGATTCTGGATACATCACTTTGGAACAAAACTCTTCTAGTGTAAACTGGACCCCAGTGGGACAATAATGCAAGGCATTATCCAAAACACGTTAGCATTCAAAATAAAATAAAATAAAGGCAGTCTGGCTGCAGGGAGCCAGAAGAGGAGAAAAAGTAACAAACATACGAGTGTGGAATGGTAAAAATGTCACACTTTCCAGCACACATGTGTAAGCACACACAAGGACCCACACGCACTCTTTCGCTCTCACACACACGCACGCACACACACATAGGAGCACGAATATAATCGCGCAAATACAGAATCATACTTGCACACTGGACATGTCACAGACATATCTGGCATGCATTTCATAGAAGAAAACACTTTTCAATAGAAACTCTAACTTGTCTCGAGCTCTGAGAATTTCTCTATGTACATAAATTAACAATAAATATAGGTCATGTATTTATATATATTTATATTGAAATATATATTAAATAGTGAAATATTCTTATATATTTCAAATATATTCATAGAATGTTTCCAATTTGAAACATCTGTAAAGAGGTTTCATCACAGTTTAGTAATAAAACACGTAAGAATGCAGTTCTCCCTACTGGCCTGACTGCAGAGTCCCCAATTTAAATGTTAAGTTGTGTTGAAAATCTGATCAAGTCCTAACGGACTAATACATTCCACTTCATCAGGACGAGGAGACGTAATTGTAAGTAGTGGTTAGTAACGATCTGATTGGTGTTGTATGCTGATAAGACAAACTGGGTTCTCAGCAATCCACAGATTTGTAACATTTTGACAGGTTGGTCTGACAGGGAGCCAGCCCTGACAGGAACCGTGTAGACCAGGTTCAAACAAGGCGAGGGATCAGTAAAGCTGACCTCCTGGCTATAATACCAGTTGTTTTGTTGAACCTCTGCTCGGATCACTAAGAGGTTTGTTAAAGGGACGCTACAGCATGGACTTTGAGGGAACGATTTTGTTTTTGGAACAGTGAAGAGATGCTTAAGACTCAAAAAGACACCCATGTCCTTTGACCGGGTCTCTCCTTTTCTGGTCTTTTTTCTGACGTACATCGACTGGAACTGGACCATATTGACACTGAGGACTGTTGTCTACATGCATGCAGTAGTTCCTTCTTTATCTCAGAGACTCTCCTGTTGACATGGCTTACAGTAGGACGCACTTGAAAATAAAAAGAGCTGAATGGAAACATTTCCCCACTGGTGTAAAGAACGAGAATGTCTCGCGTCTTCCCATGATGCCACAGAGATGT
Organism: Alfaro cultratus; assembly: GCA_903066825.1. Lineage (NCBI taxonomy): Eukaryota > Metazoa > Chordata > Actinopteri > Cyprinodontiformes > Poeciliidae > Alfaro > Alfaro cultratus. The sequence goes on along the minus strand of CAEFZX010000924.1, from coordinate 42,405 downwards.
TGGGAATACCTCCAGCGCTCCCCTCTCTGGGTGCTCCAGAAACTACTACTGTCCTTTCCTCTGTGTCTTTGGACCCGCTCACCGTTGGTCCCGGCTTCCTCTCCGCCCTGCTGCTGCCTCCATACCTCTTGACAAACAAAACAGGTCCTTATATTGCACGGCACGCCCTCATGGCCTTGTGGTGGTGTGTCAGTGGTAGCGACTTTTCTTCTCCTCAGTCTCGGAGCTGTAGTCCCTCAAACCAATGCCTCGCTGGAGGTTCAACAACGAGTCTTTCATCTGAAGACGAAAACACCAGTGTGTTAAAGACAGGGAAAATATTATGAACTACAAACATATTTTAAAACACAATAGTCAAGCTGCATTTGAACAAATCTGATATATGGATATTATAGGCAGAATTACTGTCTTTTGGGGGCTCAAAGCAGACAGATTACAATGCCTTTCAATAGTTTCCATGTGTTTTGCATTGTGTTAAGTTACAACCATAGCTTCTAAATCAATTAAAAACACAGCTCAGTTGGTGTTTATATTCAGAATCAATTATTCTTATAATTGAATCTTAATAGTTTCTCCAAAGCATCATACTGCCACCACATTGTAACACTGTGAGGATTTTGTATTCAGGCTGATGTATAGTTTTAGTTTTCCTCCACATGTAGGATTTTGCATATTAGCCAAAGAGTTAAATTTTGTCATGTGACAAAATTTAACTCTTAATTAATAGGCCTTGGTTTGTGGTAAACTATCGACCTGTCAACAGGCTCTCTCACCCGAGCTGCAGATTTCTGCAGCTCATCCAGAGCTACCATGGGCCTCTTGGTTGCTTTGCTCATTTATTCAGAAGATTGTGGTTGTAACAAAAAAAATATGAGAAACCTCAAGTGTTTTAAATAATTTGTAACACACTGTAATTCAGATTTAGCCTCAACTGATTTTTCAAAGTACTTATAAATGTGAAATGGCAAATTTTAATGAGCTGCAGAGAAATATTTTCAGCTTCATGCATCTAAGATTTTTATTTATTTATTTTTTTTTACATAAAAACATGCATATGAATGCTGTCACTAAATAAACCTTAAGTTGTGCTTTAAAATAGTAATTTTCATTGTTAATTTTATGCAATGTTTATAATTTCTTAAATTCTGTGCAGTGTTATTTGTTTAATGTGTGTCCAGTAAGTTGCAGCAACTGGTCATCAATTCTTGTTGAACTTTATGTTTCACATCATAGATAATCTGAGCTACAGAATTTAGGAAGAAAAGAATTCTTAACTTTAAGGTGCAGCAGTGAAGTAATAACAGGCCTCCTGTCTCATATTCCTTCACCAAACTCAGGTCCATAGAGACTTCATGTTTAGTGAAGGGGCCGTTTAACCCTTCAGCTCCAGTTGTGTCAAATTACAGCAGCGCCAAGCGCTGGACATTTCTCATGGTTTGAAGCCCGTAAAACCCCTTCTTTGTGTTGCAGTACCTGGTCCAGCAGAACTACTGACGACTTTATAATTTCTCTCCACTTCTGCAGCTCGGCGTCGTGGTAACGCTGCTGCGCCTCCAGAAGTTGGGCCCACTCCATCTGGGTCTGAGGCAGCTTACTGGGAAACACACACACACACGCACACATTTAGGCTTCAACATGAGGGTGAAGCCACTGAAGCACGATTTCCATTTGGAGTGACTGCCAATAAACAGTTCGGTAAATTGTTTCAGTAAGCCCAAAGCTATTCAGGGGTAATTTTAGAAACAGTGTTTTCCTGTCACATGAGCGGCCATATGGATATAGTTTAGTCTGTATGTCTGAGAGGGTGTGCATGTATGCGTGTGTGTGTGTGGCAGGCCTTGGTGAAAATAACAACAGCAGAACTCCGCTCAGCCTCTCTGCTGATTGGGTTTTGTGTCTCTCCATGAAGGCCATTAATCACGTTGCACTGCTTTCACAAAAGACTCCTGTGTAGATAATAAGCATGAGGAGAGTGTGGATCCACGCCGACGTACCTCTCCTGAAGTCGCAAACTTTGCCATGTTGTTAAGGACTGGGCTGAGTACTCAAGCATCCAAAGTTTATAGAAGAGCATCATGTTGAGGAACACCAGCAGGACCAAGCTAATGAGGACAAGAAGTAAGGAGGAGCACAGTTAAAACTCTGCTTTTCATTGGAGCGTGTCACGACAGAGCTGAATCATTGATCTGAGCCATGTGAGTTACTGAAAAATTATAGCTTTGTGCAAAAGACTCAAATCATTTCTTGTTTCTCTATATTTTTCTTTCCAAAGAAAGAAGATGGGGAACTGTTGATCCAAACAATTTAAGTTCAGCTGAAGATCTGCCTCCTTTCCTATCAAATCGATGTGTAACATTATTAATGCGTGTAAGTAATCAGTATCATCAGGGAAGAATTTAATCACACAAAAAAGTCAGGAGATACTAATCAATATTAAGATTTATTTATTTAAGTTAAACTTTAGCGGTTAAATTTATCATCATTTATGCTAAGGCATATTTTCAAGTTATTTATTTCATAAAAATAATAGGGATTCAGTGTGGCAAAGCAGTGTGCTCCCCACATTTCTGCCCTTCTTACCTTGAATAAAGACCAATAGTGCCACAAAATAAAAAAACAAAAAACTAAATTGGAAACATAAAATAAAACAAACATTCTCTCACTAATTCTAAAATGATATATTTTATTTTTAAACTACATTGCTTAAATCATGAGCCTTCATTTTTTGGGCTCAAATAAATTAAGGCTCATGCCTCATGATCACACTTTATGCCTCATGATCAACTGTAAGGTTCCAACAAGGAATCGGGCCTTGAAGACACTCAACCTTTATGACATAATACACATATATTTGCCTGAATTTGTGAATTCACACAGTAGGATCTTTATGAGGTACGTTGGCACATATTTAGACAGTCAGACACGACTTATGTAAGGCACAGTTAACACTAACCTAAAAGGTTTGTCAGGGGTATTTTCAAGGATCTGGGTGGTTGTGGTCTCTATTATTGGAAGCATAAATATAAAGAAGCAAGAGCTGTTTGTTTTGCACAGTATTGCATGTGGCCCTGGCTAACAACAAAACATATACCTGACACAGATCCTACAGATGGCAGTGGGAGGAAAAGGAGAGAGAAGTTACATAAAGTAAAACAGTGATAACAGACATTGTGTGCAGCACCTCTACATAAACAACATTTGTTTGAATATGCAAAGTGTGTAAAGTGTTTAGGCAAGTGAGTATTTTGACCATATGATCATGTTTAGGTATATTTTTTTAACTTCAAGCTGGATAAACTTCAATGCTTATTGCATTAAAGTATATCAGTGGATGTGTATCTGTGCAATGAAGAAGGGTTGGGCTTAAGAAAATCAACACCCTATTAAGATGTGCATAATTATTAGGCAGCTTCTTTTATTTAAACAAAATGGGCCAAAAAGGAGACTTTGAAAGTGTACGTGTGTGTATGTGTGTTTGGAGCATACACAAAGCTGATGATGAGCAGCAGTTTGGAGACGCTGTACAGAGCCAGGCCTCCTGGCAGGTGAGGGTGTTCTGGACTTTGGTGCCTCGTCTGTGTGGAGCCCACCACATGTTTGATCCTCTGAATCACTTCTTCATCTGTCGGCGTGGTAACAGGACTGAGGGCCTCATCCAGGTGTTGGCTTCGCATGTGGGGGAGAGGCCTCTTCTTCCGCCTCACCGTGGCGTTCTTCACCACCTTGGCCTTCGGAGACAGCTGGTGGGTCTCCATCAGGAGCTCTTCCAGCTTGGACAGCTCCACCTCTGAGGGGAGGCAGAAAACCTCTGTCATGTCAGGATGGGACGTGATGTGATATGAGGTGGTTTTATTCTCTCTTTTTTGCTGTCAAACTTAGCAGCGACACAGAAACATCTGTGTCCATTTTCAGGGAAGAACTTCATGCGACTGTAACTTATTGGGGTCTGCAACTCCTGCCTTAGTCTGGTGAGCAGCCCTGTGCTCTAATCAAGCAAACCAGCAATAAGCTGCAAGGGGTGTTTAAACGTGCGGCTTATTTGTCAGAAGTGAATTAATGTCTGCAGCTTGTGCCTCTGTCATCAACATAGGTGGATGTTTGTTTCGCAGCCTGTCTGTAATCGTTTACTCAAGCTTATTTGCATTTGAGAACCAATAGTATTCGACATCAAATCTGGATTTATTTATCCTTGTAGGTTCCTTTTGCAGAGAGGGCTTGTCATTATTTCAACATCAAGCAAGGCTGTATTTTCCCCAACATTAGAGCAAAGGTAATTTTAGTTCTATAGTGCTGATTTTTCTCTTTGATTTTTCTAAGTTGATACTGTTTCTTTTTGGTTTTTTTGACTGTTTCCTTATATTCACCCAAAGAGCAACAAGCGTCAACCCAATTTCAAGTTGCTTTCTGTTTTGACTGAGCTTGAATGTTATGTTCATAAAAAGTATCCATACCTCTTGAGCCTTTTATATTTCAACCCTGCATTTTGTAGAGATTTTATGTAATACATTGGCATAAAGTAGAGCATGATTGTGAACTGTAAGGAAAATAATACACGTTTTTTTTGTAATTTAGTTCCTTTAAAGCAATCCCCTCACAATAAAACTCCCTTAAGCCATAACCTCAATATTAGTTTGAATCCATAACAAATGTGTGTCAAAAGGTGCTTTTGTCAGAAGAGAGCAAAGTTAAACTTTATGACCTACATGCACAACTTCCCTGATAACCAACCCAGCATATCATCCTAAACACACCATAGTGAAACACGTGATGGCAACATGATGGTGTGGGGATGTTTTTCTTCAGCGCGGTAGCGGCAAGATTAGTTTTGGGAGGATAGATGAAGCTAGATACAGGCAATATTGGAAGAAAATCAGGCTGCAAAACACTTGAGACAGAGGTGGAGGTTCACGTCTTAGCAGGACAATGAAACTAAACGTTGCCAGATCAAGAGTGGATTCATTCAAATCAAAAAATGTTGATCTGTCAAAATGATCCTGTCAAAGTCCCAACCTACCGTATAGACAAAAATCTGCAGCAAGACTTAAAATTGATTTTCAAAGCTGCTTTTCATCTACTGTAACTGAGCTTCAGCTATTTTAGGCTGACTAAAATGACTAAAGGACTTTGTTCTTTGACAGGACTGTTTAGCCATTTTATTGTGACATGATCAAATCAACAAATCAATTATTTAAAGAAGTTTTTTCCTTTCACAACTATCCCCATTTCATAGGGTATCAATTGATGTTTAGTGAAGGAATGACTACAAAACAAAAATGAAATCACAAAGCTTTACCCAGTTGGCGAAAGTTCTCTTCGAGTCCACTCCAGAAGTTTTTCTCAATGAATCCTTTTACCAGCCCCCATGGCTGCTTTCTGTACCTCAGCTCTGTTGAAACACTAAGAGACAGAAACACATTTTTATAATTATAAAATATAAATGTAGAAGCAGGGTAGGAACAAAAGTCTCCAAAATAAAGCGAAAGTGCTCACCGTAACCGACACTTGTTCTTGGCCACCCGTGTGAGCATGTAGCGGTTGAGCGTGTAGAAGTAATCATGGTAGGGCACGTCGTGCGTGATCACCTCGGCATCAATGATGTAGCACTCACTTTCCTGACTGGCTTTGTACAGAGTCTGACAAAATCAGAAATGTGTGAGTTGAATTTCCTTCACAGGGAAAAACAAACTGAGAGTTTCAAGAGAAAATGTCTCTGCATCACCTGCGTTTCTGTGACAGTGGCGGTTTTTGGTGCCAAAGGGTTAGACAGAGAGATGGTGTACATTATCACTCTGGTCTGGTTTCCTGTCTCCTCCTTCTTCCACGGGTGGTACACAATATCTGGATCCAAAAATGACAGGTATCAGGTTTTGCTTCTCCCTAAAATAGGTGCATCAGATGAATTAAAGTCAGGGTTACTGACCTGAGAAGCGTCTCTGCTCCATGAAGTCACTCATAAACTGAGACTCTGTGAAGAGGATGTCGTAGAGTTTGTCCACACTGAACTTGTACACCTCGTTGATATTTTGCCTACCATTCAAGTCTTCATGGAAGGCCTGCACCTCACCTACATAGCACAGGAACGCAAAAACAAAGACTTTATTACTTTTTTGTGTCATGTTCTTTTTGCTGAGTTTCAGTTCAGCTCCTACCCTCGTCGTGAGTTTCTGAAGAGTCACTGAGCTCAGTGGGGATGTCCTCATTGTCGTTAAAGTCCAGCGAAGGTGAGGGAACGGGACCACCAGGCCCGCTGGTGTCGTTCTTGTCCTCCACCACTAGGGGCACCGTCAGCAGTTCGGCATGCGGTAGGCAGTCTGCAAATTCTTCTGCGGGAATTTCAAACTAAAAGGAGAAACATGATTTCCTAGCTTAAAAGATGTTTCACCCCATCAACAATTTCTCTCATGGACTTAAAATAATGTATTTGCTGGTGGTAAAACCCCATCAGAGACTTACAGTGATGGTTGTGTCATGGTTTCCAGGACTTGGGAGGGAGTTATTTGGGATAACTTTCTTGTGTAGTGAAGGAGGACTCCCCTCAGGCTTGGCGTCTGCACTGTTCTTTGTCAAGTTGTCATTGTTTATCTCGTTCTCTTCATTGGGAATCTCCTCACTGAACCTGGGGGCAACAGAGAGCTGTGATTTACTCCACTCAATTCCTTATCTTTGAAACATCAGCTTCTTTTAAAATCCACAACATGTCCAAAGCTGTACACAGCCCTCTTGTTTTGCAGAATCTAATCGAGGAGCCTAAACCGACTTATGAGGAGTACTTTTCAGATCCAATTAGCGGTTATAAACAATTCATTTTCAGCCCACACATCAGAAATGACCCAGAACTCATGATTCATTTTCTTCAGTTAAAAGTATCTGGCCCTGCTTTTGTCCCCCACACAACCCTGTGTGTACCAAAGTATTCACCACTGTTTATTTAAAATGGGTTGGGATTGATTCACCACTGTTTATTTAAAATGGGTTGGGATTGATTTGATAAGACCATGAAGACGAGGACAAAGGAAGCAAGGAGAGCTGGACCAGGCCCTATGTTTCAGTGATTTTATGGACAATATGCAGCTGACAGGGTATACAGAGCTCTGTTGTGTTATAAAAGTCTTCTCTATCTGCTCAAAAGAATCCAAATAAAACACAAGAACCAAAATGGAAACCATAAATAAAATGGATTATGAAGTCTTTAAACAAAATTGTCCTTCGAAAAGTAAAAGTAAGAATATTTCAGTCCAGGTTTAACTTGTTGAAATCTGGTTTTGTCTCATTCTAAAGTGATTATAATAATAAGAAAACAACAACAACAACAACAACAACAACAACAACAACAACAACAACAACAACAACAACACAGTTTTACTCCAGTTGTTTCTAAACAAATCAGTGTTCAGAATTATCCAACTCTTTCAGTTGTAGCATTAGCATTATTAGTAACTAATGGTTACCCGGTCAGTATTTTCACAGGGCTCACAAATAATTCTTATCTTGTCTGTCACTCTATCATTCCTTTTTGTAACCAGACGACCAACAAAAGGCAACATAAAAGAAATTGAAAGTAGTTTTGTAAATTAATGTTATTAACCAAAATGACCACTTCTCTCCTTAGTTAAAAAAAAGGATATAGAAACAACAGAGTATCAACCTTAAAACACTCTCCATTTCCAGGCTCCTATTAGCCTAAACTTGTTTCTCTAGATAGTCATGCTAACAGCAACTTAATCCCCCTTTGGGCTTCAGTTTAGGAGAAATAAGGGAGATGTCACACCAATTATTGCTAAGTAGGACTTCCAACAAGCTCTATATTTTCTTTCTTTCGGGGAGTGAAGTCACAAGATGTAAATATTTAGAAGTAGTTATCTGTGTTTTATTGTAGATGTACCCCATGGTGTTGAAGTCGTCATCAGGAGGGACATAATCCTCGTCGTCACTGGTTAGGCCTAGCTCGTTGCCATAGCATTGATGGACAAAGTGCCAAAGTTCTTTCGGGCAAAGAGGCTGCAAAAGATGCAAAAAAAGTCAAATGAGGGATGTGGAGAGGTCCATTCACAGTGAGCAACAGCAGTGCAAACAGTGTATGGTACAAATGTTATGAATAAATAATGTAACTTATCTAAAAGTTCAAACATGTTTGAGACATTGGAGCCCTTGGCAAACAATGTGAAATTGCTACCTTCAGAGGAGCATCAGTCATTTGTCTCATTTCACAGTAAAAAAAAAAAAAAAAAAAAAAAAAAAAAAAAAAACTGAAAACAAACAAACACACTGGCTTTGTAAAACATACCAAAAAGAAAAATTCTTTACAGATCAAGTTGATGAAACATTTATGCAACCACCGCATAATATGCACGCCTAAAACAATACCTGTGTTAGGCTGACTGACAGGGAGGCATGGCCCCAACAAGAAAGCTGTCAGCTGAAACAATGGAAAGCATGATAAAAATCCTACAAGAAGGTAAACTGACACGAAGTGCTGCAAAAGAGCTGCATCTGGAAATCTGGAGCAAGTGAATATGAATTATGCACTTTGCACAGGAAAAGTATCCAGTTAGACCGATTGATGTCAGTGAATGAGGACAGAAACAAAAAAGCTATGTATATATATATCAATGAAAAGCAATACAAATAGGCATAAAGATGAGTCTATGTTTGAGACTGAAACATATTATGAGATTTTTAGAAGTAAAATATAAATAAAAGCCAAACTAGAACCATAATTACCAGCAGGGTTTCCCCCGAATGTATTATAAGCCTGGCGGGCCACCAGGCTTTACTTGACTCCCAACCAGGTAAAGCATCCTTTTTGTAAATTTATTTTAATACACCAGTAATAGTGACAGCAAAAAGGAGTTAAGCTATGTTTATATATAATAAAACATCAGTTACCTTTAGCAGACAATTATCTAGTTAAAAAAAATATAATGACATTTGATTCTACATACAAAACCTACAGAAAGACTAGATTTATTAAGTGCACTGCTATATTTTCTTTGTTGTTGATATTTTATTTCCACAATTTTCTGTCAATTTCTAACATTTTTTTAACACAAAAACACAGTGGGGCAATTGGTGGACTTCCATAGCACTCCTACCACCAGGCTTAGCCAGTTTTCTGAGGGAAACTCTGACTGACTAAACGGAGGAAACCACAGTTCCAAGTGAGCTTAAGAAAACCTGTCAGGGACTGACTGGATGAAAGGAGGATTCTATGAGGAATAAAAAAGCCAAAGAGATGGTGTTGGAACATCTGTTTGATACCAATCCTTCAGAAACATTTAGATGGCTGTAGAGAACAAACTAACTTCCACAATCACCAATGATCCTGGACTGCATGACCTGTACAGGTGCAGTGCAGATGGTAGTCATTACATCTATAGGAAATACACAGCTGGACACTGAAGTTTTAGACACTTTCCTGACTCCATCAATCCAAGGGATCACTAAGGCAATTTTCAGTATGATAGTGAATCCATGCACAAATCTGGGCACATAAAAGGGATTTAGTAGCACTGCCATCAAAAAGTCTCAACCCTGACTAGAAAAACCTAGAAAAAAATATTCCTGCAAAGCTGACCTGTTAACTGCTCAAAAATGATTCATGAAGAATATAATTTTACAAAAAAATATTCATTAGTCAATTTCTTAATCTGCTTGATCTGAAAAAACATTTGTCATTTATGATTTTGTTTTTTTTAAAGGTACGTCTTTCAATGCCAGGATATTGAGATCTTTCTATGTCATGTCAGCGATTTTAATTTTTAATACCCCCTGTCCCCAACCCCCCCCCCCAACTAATAACTAAAAAATGACTGAAGCTCCTCTGAGGTTTGCAGGTCCATATTATATCTTTACCAAGGCTTGTAGGATGAAAAAGTGGATATAATTCATCTACCTTCTCAAGCAGGGCATTCTGCCACAGTCTGAACATCATCATGTAGGTCCTGTCTCTGGCTCCAAATGAGGTAAAGAAGTGCTATAAAGCATAGAAAAAAGATTGTTAACGCTCTCTAAAGACATTAGCTAGAAAATAAAGATCTCAAAAATAGTCACATTATTTGTCAATCCCCTTGTCAGCTTAGGTTTTACTCTTTGTTTGTGGTATTCTAGACTTACTAGGAGCACATATCAGTGTTTACAAGATGCCCCCCCTACTGGTGATAAAAGACAAATCATTGTGCTCAGTATGAATGAAAACATCCTGACCTTCTCACTGTCTGTGCAGACCTGGATGGCATTGGGAATGAGACGAGCAGTCTTCTCTTTCGTCATTGAACAGATGTCCTTTAGCCGCACTGTCAACTGAACACACAAGCACAAATTACACATGTGCATACACACCCTCGTTCCGTAGTATTGATAATGAAATTACAAAGATGCATAAACAGTGTCCGGTCGTACGAGAGTTTCCCAGCGAAAGATGTTGCTATAAAAACAGATCCAGTTCTCAGAGAGGTAGAGCCGTCCCTGCAGGAGGATGTCCCGCTGAAGAGCACAGGAGTAGTCTACAACACACACACATGCAAGGGTCAAAATGTCAAAGAAAAGACATTGCTGTGTAAAGCAAACAAGAAAAATAATGCTCAGTAAAAAAATAACTGAAATTCAACATATAACATTTGTTTTTCCTTAAAATGCCTCACCTTCACATTTGTAACATTTGCTATTTCTGATTAAATAAAATGTAGGGTTTAATTTGGTTCAATTGTTGTATTTATAAATGGAAAAAACTCCAAAATCTCCATGGTCAGGTTTAAAAGAAAAAAAAAATCTTTAAAGGTAGCTATAGAAAGAAATAGGACAATCATCTTACTAAGAGAAACATAACACCAAGTGGGATGTGAGTTGTAATTTATCAAAATGACAGAAGACAGCTGGTTTAAAAAAAACAGCCAAAGATGGAACATTTTTGGTTAGCATGAGACCTGCTCCCACTGCATGTTATATTATTTGAAGGGAAACACTTTGTTGAATTATGTGTTATAATGGTTCTTGATGGCAACACAATGATCAAAGACAAAACTGGCCATTTTTAGCTGATCGAGCCTTAAACATGTATTTGTTGAAAGTACTACATATTAAAAAAAGCCCTAAGCTAAAGCTGGACTGTAATGTGTGAACATGCTGAGGTATCTGCTTGTAGAAAGTGGAAGAAAAAGTAGGCAAATTTATTGGTTTCAACATTTTTGCTGTGGTGTGCAGTACATCTTGCTGATAGTTTGGCAGATAGCTGCCCAAACTATCTGCCAGCCTCCTTTTCTGCATACGATAAAGTAAATGGCTTTTTATAGTGGCATGTTTTATGGTGAACAATACATATCGTACATTATAACAAAGCAAGCAATTTTGCAACATTATGCAAAGGACTGATTTAAACAAGTTAATTCAAATGCATTTGCAGTGCAGTCCTGCTGGATGTTGACTCTCTTCAACAGGCTCATGTATTTTGCAGCTTCAAACTGTTTTATTTAAATATATTTGTTCAAGGATATATATTTTTTTAATTTTTGTGACCTAACCTTTTTCTAACATTTCCAAAATGTTGTCCCTGACCCGTCTGTTATGTTGTTTGGTCACCATTGTGCTGTTTGTTCACTAACCTTCTCCAACAAATCCCTCAGGCCCTCACAGCTGTGTTTATACTGACCTTAGACTATATCGAGGTGGAGTCTATTTAAAAAACAGGTGAATCCTGAACCGAACTGCTTTGCAACTATTTTTAGGGACTATTTTTAACTTAGGGATATTAGAGGAAAATGACCACCACAATTTCCAGGTTTTTAAGCTAAAAACCTGGAAAGCGTTTTTCCACTTTCCAGTAAAAACCAACACTTTTTCTTCCACTAATTACTTATGCACTATTTTGTACAAATAAATCCAACATCACTGTATAATCATGTCAAATAAGAACCTTAGATCATGGAATATGTGTCTGTTGAGTGAGGATTTATCATGCTTTAATTACTGGGTGCACCCTGGCAGTCCTCAGATGGCCTCAGTGTGTGCTGTCCACTCACCCACAATGAGCCTCTCTGTGTCAGGGAGCTGCTTGAAGAGTTTCCTGAAGTCCTCATTGCGCTGCTTGTATGTCGGGCTCAGCACCTGCAGCAGCAGCAGAAACACCACACAGACACACATCTAAATGCTTCCCAAACTCTCCCACTCTCATCCTCATGCTCAGTCACACGTGGCTGTTTGCTTCTGCAATACAAGCATGTGAGACAACCTGGTTAAAACCACCCACAGCTTCCGTAAGGATGTATGCCTTTATTTAGTAAGGCCTTGACTTGGTGTCTGTGGGGGATTTTTACAGGTGGAGGAAATGGAAAGACAGTGAATGACAATGGAGGAATGTTGCCCAAACTATATGCCTGGCTGCGTGATTCTTGATGCTGAGGAACAAGGCGACATAATGGACAGACTGAACATACTCAGCAGGGCGACGACTCTTTCGCAAGTGACTAAAGTTTTCAATTTAAAAGTTAAACTATCCGATTTCTGTCAAACAAACTTCCATGAATGGGGCTTTTATTCGGTGGGAAGTTGACACAGAATGTCAAACATTGTGGCCTAAAATGCACAACAGTTTTTCTTCTAGGAAAACTATCCTCCAATCCAAGCCTGTGTGAAATTTCCAAATGTGCTCCGTAGAGAGAGTTCCTGGAATCTGTGCCAGAGGCTTCCCATTTGGCAGGAAATGCTCAGGAAACCATCGCTGACAATGGAGGAAGGAGAAGTTTACTCAAACAAAAGAAAAATAAATTCCTTTTTAGGAGGGATGCACAAACCCTTTAGCCTGAAATAAAGACATATCTTTGGTTATTTATTTTTCAGTTTGAGGTTTGAGACTAAGAGGTAATGTAAAACACTGTTCTGATAGTGTGAGTGATGACTGTCTAATGAACTGTGCACACCTTCTTTTCTGCACCCTTTAAAAACGGCCAAACACTCGTAACACAGTTGCAATATTAAGTCAGCCACACAGCAACCTGATGATGTCTATTAACAACAGACCTCCGAGCTCCAGCAAGATTCCAGCAGATATGACTCATAACAAACCCAGTGGTTTTATTTAGTGCCTGGGAATTAGTACTGAGAGCTGTGCTTAAAGAAGTAAAGACAAAGCTTGTTTGCTGACTTAATCTCTTGTGACTATATCCATTTGGAGCTTTAGTACAAAAGCCAAAAGAAAAAGGTACTTTTCTGCTTGTTTCTTACAAGTGGTGGTCAACTTACAGCAGGAATATCCTCATTGTCCCACTCTGGATCCTGGAGGTCCGACGCAGCCCATCCCCACTCCCAGTCCCACTCCCCTCGAGTCGGACCCTGCAGGAGCCACCCTGCCAGCGCCTCATCCAGCTCCAGCACGGCCTCCCACTCCGACATCGTACCATCCTCATCCATTTCCACATTCATTGCGCCAGCTCAGTTGTTCTGGGTGTCTCAATGAAACAAAGTTGTGGGTCTCCTCTGTCACTTACAGCAGTAGAGTAGAAGTCACGGTGTCCGCACCCTCCCACCCCCTGCTTTTCCTTTTGGTACCGATCTCCTTCAGCACTGAGCAGTGGACACTCAGAGCTCCAGCCACATGATCCGTGTATTACTCTGTGGTTCTGCGGAGCTCTCCCGCTTCCTTTCACACACACAGGGAGAGGAGTTATGGCCGTTGCCCTCTAGTTACCCCAGCCAACAAGTCCTTTATTATCATGCCGCGAGCGTTTTCCTTTTTTTCCTGCCTTGTGAGTGTGTGAGTAGAGCGTGTGTGTGTGTGCGTATGTGTGTGGCAATGTCCGTTTGAGTGCTCTGTAATCATTGTTTACAAGCGGCAAAGAATGATGAAAGTTTACTTTGTGGAGAGGTCTCGTTCAGAAAGAGATTATGCTGGACATACAGAAGCTGAGAGGAAGGAAAGCAGGTCAGAGAAATGCATAATGTTTTCTGGCTGTTATGGTATGTGTCGAGTCCATTTTGGTGTCTGCTTAGAAAGGTTGAGTTACTGAGAACAGATGTGAACATAACCTACAGTTACCTCCTTGTGAAAAACAACACCGTCAATTTTAACAGGGTCTGGAAAGGGGTCACTCACAGTGAAGCCAACCCTTTTTTAAGTACTGTACACATAGATTCAAAGCTACTTTAGTTCAAACCTAAATCAAAGGCTTCTTCCTGCCTTGGAGTTGATAGAATTCCCTGTTTTCCTGATACTTGATACCCCCTCTGAGAAGATCTAGGGTGCTCACTGCTTTTAATTTAGGCACCCCTTCAAAACAATTTGAGAGCCTGTAGCCGAACTTTTGCTAACTTGAAACTTTTAAGTAGACAGGAAGGTATGGAATAGCTCTATAGGTCTCAGAGGCTTTTACAGAAAGACCAAAAAACAAACAGTTTGAATTCCTGTGCCTCCTGCTGGATGAACCAAATGTACAACCCATATCTGCACAACTGGATTCTTTTTAGCTCCCACATTCAATTGGACAATGAATGAAAGACACATTTAAGTTGGAAGCTTGCTTAAACTCCTTTGTGTTGGCTAAATTTGTCTGTGAGGATTCATTTCTCAACAGTTTGTAGTGCTGTTTGATGTCTCATTTTTTTTCTTTTCCTCTTCTTTCATAAACATGGCAAAGAAAGGGGCCATTGTGATGGATGCCATGTCCAGAATTCAAGTGATTGCACCAGCAGAGGGATGACGTACATCTGTAGATACATAGTGTGTATTGATCTGGTTTATTATTAACCTGCTGAACAAACAGTAGGGGATGCAGGAGACTGGTACTGAAATCCAGGGTGTGTCTGGAGGATCGTGTGCTCATCCCAATAAACTATGGGAATGTGTTTCAGTCAGTAAAGAAGGTTTTTGATTTTATTAGTGCAGATAGAAACTGCTTTCATTATCATTAAATTCTAGTCTCAGTGGTTTTACTGCTTGTTGGTGTTTGCTGTCTTGATGGTAACATTCAGGTAACCAGGGAAGTCACTGCAATAAACATGTGTAAATGCAAACCAAACAAAGAGGAGAGAAATGGCCTGATATTAAATTTTAGAACATCTGGCTGTTTAATCCTAAGAGTAAAAGTGATAATGGAGGTCAATAATGTTGAAAAGTGGTGCACTTGCAAGCATGCAGGCACAGGCTGACATGCAAATAAAGTACATCAGTTATAGACCTAGAGACAGAACGCTCAGGAATATAATAGAACTTGAAAACAGGTACAGTATATACACTAACTGTAAAGAAATATGTGTTATTTTATACAAATTGTCTGACTTTAAAATAGACTAAACTTTTTCTATTTGTGATTATTTCGGAATACAACATTTGCATTGATTTAGCAAATACCAGAATTGAAAGCAGATTTTTTTCTAAAACCATTAGAAAAAAATGGTTTTACTATCTGGATATTCAGAGGTTCATTTCCTCAAAATTTGTTACAAAGGCCTTTAAACTGTAAGACCTTACTAAAATGTCTGGTGTATCTTTCTACAAACTTCTCATAGTAGTTTGTTTTAATTTTTGAATCTATGTGTATCCCAAATGGCACTCGAACTTGAAGATCACCAAGGTGGCGTCTAAAAAATATGTTTAGAGTTCAGAACCATATACATGGTTGGATTTATACAGGAAGAATTAGGGTAAAATACACATATACATACACTGTACATAGTCTTAAAACAAAGAAAGCTAATTTGTTAAATTCACAGGACTTGATTTGCGGTAGCATATCATTAGTGCTATTTGTTTTGTGAATAATATAGTTAGCCAGAGCAATTAATAATGTGAAAAATTGAAGTTAATACTAGTTACAGAACAATGTCAGAAGATGTGTGGCTTTAAAAGAAGTTTAGTCCAATCAACAGCCACTCGAATTTATGTGTTGCTACCTGCTATACTATTCAAGAGTGAATAAAAAAAGGTAGTAAGAGAAGTCCATGCTCTGAAGGCCAAGTCCTCTTGCAAATTATCAGTGGGAAGACTTCTGAATTTTCTTTCTAACACACCAAGACATTGTTGTGTCATGTCAATCTGGATGGAGACAAGGCTAAGCTCAAACCACCATGCATCATTCCAATGGCTCGTCTAAAAGCAGTTCTGGCAATTTGCCGAATTGTTTAGTACAGCAAGGTGCTCAGTGTGTTTGTTGCCACCTGTTGCATGTCACAAATGGAAGGGTGGTTGGAGACAGACATTCAGGTGAGTCCAAAAGACCTTCATGTACCAATCCATTTAAAATACTATATTTTCATTAGAGAAAGAAGTTGTACAATTAATGTAGCTTTTGTTGAAAAATGGCTTAAACTTGTTTTTCCAACATATCCCAATAACTTCCTCCAAATTGTGGCTTGTAGTTGGCGGTAACAACGCTAAGCAAACTTAGTGGAATGAGAAACAGGAAGTAGGGGTATGACAATTCCCTTCAGCTGAAAAGTAGAGACAGAGAAAGATGTCCGGGTTGCACAAGAATACAAGTCATGCTTACTCTCATGATGTGCTGTCTTTCATGCTGGGAGAGAGAGGAAGAACGTACACACAGGGAATAAAAATAAAGAAAATAAAAAGGGGAAGAAATTGCAATAAGAACACTCCTGGATAATGTATGACTTATAGATGCCTAGAAAATGGTTTCACACCCCTTCAACACATTTTCTCACATTACAACGACACTAAGAAGCAAACAATGTATTTCATCAGGAATTTATGTGATAAACCAACATAAAGTGGTGGATAATTGCGAAGTGTAAATAACCTCACTCATGGACTTTCAATTTTTTGGTACAAAGGAAATTCAAACAGTGAGTCACAATTCCAAAGTTCCATTTAAATTAGACTGAGTCATTCTAACATATGACTATTCTTTAGCCTAAAACCTATTATTGTAGCTCTGGCTGTAGGCTTTGGGTCTTTCTCTGGCTTACATGTTTTCTTTAAATATTCCCCTAGTTTTAGCTCCCTCCATTGTCACATTTACTCCCTAAAGGTTTTCAGGCTGAAGAAAAGCATTCCCCCAGCACGACGCTGCCGCCATCACATTTCATTGTGGGTAATGAAATTCTTCACATTAGGGTGATGTGATTGCAAAATTTCTCTTCCATTTTGCAATCATGTGCTACCTTATACTGGTCTGTCACTTAAATGCAATGAAGTTTGGGGTTCTAACAAGACAATATGTCAAAAAGTTGTAAAAAGGTGTGAATATGTTTGCATAAGACTGTAATATTGACAGAGTTGATCAATCTCATGCCTGTTCTGCGCATTGTCTTGACCTAACTAACGATCTTCTTTTCAGAGTATAAAATTAGAGCAGTGTGAAGAGTAGCTGTTTAACAGAAGACCAGGGAATAATGCCAAAACTAGCTTTAGCACACCACCTAGTGGTCGAAAATAAAACCTGGATAAGATCTACTCTGTTATTCAAGAGGAAGGCTGCTAGGCAGGATGCAAAAGATGAACTGTTGTGTTTAAGTTGCTGTGCTCCTACAGTCTTTTCATGTTGTGGTTATCCTGCATTAAAAGGACACTTGGGCTCTTTCTAAAGCCATGTTAATCCTTGTCTTCAGGACAAGTAAGCCAGTAGTAGTTTGGTACTTAAACTGGACTAAGCGCAGCAAACTCTCATAACGGAAACTCTTCATGCATGACCCAAGTACGTACACACGCGCACACACCTTAAATGATGAACACGCACAAGTAAAAACTGTACAAAAAAAAGCAGGAGATGACTTACGTTGTACCAGCTTTGGCTCTTCTGTGAAGAGAGAAAAAAACAGGAAAGATTTCAGGTCTATTAGTAGATATCAAAACAAATTAAAGGTTCTCTTAAGTACCACTGCTTTAGAAGGGTAGATTTTCTAAGTTTCATGTATAGGAGAAATCAATGAGTTTTGCTTAAAAAAAAGCCTTAAGCCTACAGTAGAATTAGGCTTTTTTGTTATTAAAATGCGCATAATGAAATTTGCAATTTGTATTGAAAATTGTTTTTTTTTTAAGGAATGGCTAAAACTTGCTCTTGTCAAAGAAAGATTTTAGACTAAAGAGAGATTTTAAAGTTAAATCGCTTTTTCCTCAACAGCTTTTTCTATAAATATCACATGACATTCAACCATGTAATGCAGAAATTAAAAATTATGTTCTTTGGCTGTAATGAAATATGGATTTGTTCAGAACCAGTCACTTATACTTTATCCTCTAACCATTCAGTTTGTTATAGTTTTCAGACAGCAGAGGGCAGCAGAGAAAACTCTAACAAAGAACATGTGCTTTACAAAAGAGAAAAGGGAATTAAAGGATGAAGTTTTGCATGACAGACAACTGGTAATACCCGTGTTCATTTCTCCAAAAAGTTCAACTTAAGCAAAATGCTTTCCCTGGTTGGAAAAAGATCTCAAACTATAGTTGGAATTTTTACACAAGGGTCAAAGTGACACATTATAGTATGCTGAAAACTTAAACTGGACTTATTACGTAATATGACTTAAAACATACACTGCCAGCTGCACAAGGCTAACAGTTGCCATGAAGCCTTGGTTATTTTCTGTTGGTGCCATCAGAAACAGTGAGCTGCAGCCTCTGGCCTCAGGCCTAGCTGTGACGATCGCTGAGATAATGTGGGCTAATCTGATTTGAAGGTGACAGAGGCATGAGTGTGGAAATACTTGGAGGCCAGTGCAGGGGAAAGATCTACATGTATGTTAGAGGGAGACCTTTTGATTTTGTGTTGCTGAGTGTTATTTAACCAAGAAAGAATAATTATATTGTGATTGAGTATAAATGGTCCATTTTAAATGAATTAAACTGATAAATGAAGAAAAACATCTCCTACTTAATAAACAAAAAAAGAAAGTGGGTGTTTTTTTAGGATGGGTAATGTCAAACTATTGCAGTAAAAATAAGCCCTCGGTTTATCCTTTCATATACATGTGCTATTTGACAAAGAAAACCAAAGAGAATTGATAACTGGTACAGGAAGTGGCAAAGGTATCCATTACTGATGTGTAGACAACACAATAACATTGTATTTCTTGGCATTGGACACAGCATGTTGTACAAAAGTTGTATGATAGGAATGGGTGGACATAAATTTTATGCAAATATATTTTGTGCTATTTATTTCAATGATGATAAAAAAAAAATATATATATAAAAGAGATCTTCAAAATCTCTTCAGCCGTATATCTATCAGTGCTGAATCGTGTTAAAGTGACTGATTATCAAATTGCTTACTTCGTTACACCAGCTACATAAAGTACTGCGATTACGAAGCTAAAAAGCACATGGTAATTCCAATCAATCACATTATTTAAATATATATTTTTAAGTGATGTTCTCATGAAACTGACAGTGAAAATGAAGTTCAAACAACAACTGAAACAATATTTTTTTTGTTATAATGATAATCAATACAATAATGTTTATGTAAGTATCTTAGTGTTTTGCAGACTTGAAATTCTGTGAACTTTGTGGCATTTTATGACTCAGTAAGACAAACTTTCCGTACAATGGTTATTAATTATCAGCATAAAAGCAGGACTTTCACAAAGCAACACTAACAATGGAAATTTATAAACACATTCATTTAAATAATTAGCATCCTAAATGGCTACTAAAAATGGTCCCAAATAAAAAAAAAAAATCAATGAATAGATTATTAACAGTCTTATCGGTTTTAATAGAAATGCACTTGTCAGCTGACCAGATTGAAAACCGCATTTTTCTCCCCTTGATCAGCTTTAATTAGTAATGGGGAGATTTAATACTGACCATCTTTGTCCTCATTCATTATATGTACCAAAGCTGAGAATTTCCACCATTTTCTTCTGCAGTAACACACCAACCATATGCACTTTTATCCACATTTTATGTGCTTACTGTGCAATTACTTTAGTTCAGGTCAAAACTATTACCGCTATCAAAGAACTTGCAGTCCCTTTTTCTCTTTTATGTGTTAGAGTTTTTAGAAAATCAAATTAAAATCAAACATAATCAGTATCTGCTGGTCAGTTCACAAAGACAACTGGAAATTAGTATTATCCAGGAAAACCAGTTTGGTGAATCACTGGGGTTTACCTTCATTTTAAAGTAATACTTTGCTGGATTATTTAAGTGCTATTTTCCCCTATCAGCTGGATGTGTGGCACTAAAAGCACTGCTTTGTGTGGAAACACAAGTGGAGATTTGGTTTTAGCTATGGTTCAACATATTTTTGTTCTACTCCATAAGAATGCTGTAAACATTCTTCCTAATTTAACCTGTGTTGATAAAATATTACAATGTTCTTTGCTGCTTCTTGGTAGTAGTTACCTGTAAAGTGTGCAGGTAAGCATATTAAAAATTTAAAACTGAAAACAAATAGTCTTCGGGGGAGTGTAAAGAAGTTTTCTTTCTCCAAGTCTGGAAGAAAACTGGATAACCACAAGGTGCTAATGTCATTTCCACTAGTTAGCATTTCAAAGGAGATAGGAAGCTCCGGAAAAGACAGAAAGGAGTGACACTGTCAAGGGAAGTCTTTGTAGATAGAGCTACACTACAAAAAAAGAGTTGGGTTGAGGGATTTATTAAAGGGATAGCAGGGTTTTTTTTAGCAGGTCAAGGGAAAAAAGATAAAATCCTTACTTTAATCAGATTAAGTCTGTCATACTGAAAGGAAATTACAGAGAAAACCAAAAGTTAACCAAAGCAGTGAATAGGATGGACACAGATAGACATGGAAGATGGGGAAGTAAAAGGTGAGATTTAAAATTTCTATGCAACTCTATGGATAGTAACTACAACTGAAAAGAAAAAAAAAAGCACTGGTCGACGCAAACAAATCTGAGAGCATAACTAAATTTGACTGTTCATGTAGCTGGTGCCGTTACATGAGAAGCCTGATTGATTTTTTGCTGCACCACTGTCATTACTGTCATCATTAATCCATTCTCATGGTGAGGCACAGGCTGTCTGTTTCTGCTGAATGCACTCTCATTTGGATTGCATTAGGGTTAGGATGATCGGGCTCACGTTGCCAGGATGACCTCATGCTTTTATGGGTCATGTGACCACAGTGGCCCAAAGAGGTTTTAGTTGGGGTACTGCAACAACACAGCTTTTGACCGTAGCACAGAAAATGAATATGTGTTTAGTCAGCACGTGTGCGTGTGTGTGTATGTGTGATAAGAAGACTTTCCAAGTGCACGGTCACAAACAGACTGCAATGACCAATATTAGCAGGACACCTAATTTCAGTACAAATATGAATAGTACAATGTTATGTGAAAGGTTTCTTGAGTGAAGAGATTGTTTCTTAACCAGCAAAAGACCCAAGCTTTGAAAACTTAATGGACTTCGGTTCAATACATGATCTAAAATTAGAAAGCGTAAGACACTGCAGACCTACCAAGACTTGACCTTTCGGGGAGGATTGCACATAAACCTCAACACATTCTTCCAACTGTTAAACATGGCAACATCATGCTATTGACTCCAGGAAACTGTTAAGTAATGCATACCATACTTGCATTAGCAAACATTTTCCCAGCACGTCACACATATTTGACACTTTGTTTTGATCTGCTCAATAAGATCCATAAGAAATTACTAAAGTTTATCACTGTTGCACAAATGGGAAAAAGTTCAAAGTGTCTGAACATTTTTGTGCAATATTGAAATTTAAACATACTAAAATATGACATGTTTTTTCTGCCTTCTCAAGACAGATTTTTCAACAATATGCTAGTAAAAACCATCCTGAGGAAACAGGATGGTTTCACAAGTGATGTAATAGATTCTTAATAAATATGTTGATGTTTTTTCTAAGATGTTGAATTTGCAGGTTCAATATTTATATGGTAAAGGAGTTATTCAGCTTCAATTACCAAAAAAGTAACAGTGATTTAAGTGAGTCAAGAGAGGTAAAGAAAAACTGCAACCCAAGGGATGGAGAAGAAAAGGTATTTGGAGAAACTTATATTGTGGATCTAAAAATGTTTAAAATTCTACCTTTTGTACAAACATTGATTATATTACTGTTTTCCTCTTACAATTAAATTTACAATTAAATTAGAATGAAAACGTAGACTGATCCAGAAATAGTGAACCTTCCAGTTTACATTCCAAACGCTAAAGATATATTAAACAGCATAAGACGATTGCAAAATATCCATACAATAATAAAGAAAGGAAAGTACAGCATCAAACAGAGGAAAACAAAAAGTTTCCCTGCTACAGTTATGGACTTACAACATGGATTAAAGATAAAAAGGTGAAACACTAGACATTTTCACAAGACGTCACACAACACAAGTGGTGTAGGAATGGGCATAGAAAAGTTGGAGAGACAGAAAAAAAGAGTAATGCTTACTTTGGAAAGTCGCTTGTGAGACTAGCATGCAAACAAGAGAAGAACAAAGCAAAATCAGATAGAAAAATGTAAGCAAAAAAAAAAAGAAAGCAGAAAGAAACAACAGAAGAGGTGAGCAGTTTTTATCAGATGAAACATGTTATCATGTGACATGGAGAAGCAGCAGAGAGGCAAAGAGAGAAGAAGCACATTGTGTTGAAGAGGCAACAACAATTTAAAGAAAACACAATCAGAGAGTGATTTCTAACATCAGTAATGTATGAGGTCAGGATGGATGAATTATGCTTAGAATTTAAAGGTAAAATGAGAAAACACACAGCATGACCATGGATGTCTGTTAACTTATTTGCAGAATGATGTAAATAAGACAGAAAGTGTCATTTTGTATCGTCTCCATTGTTTCCTTATCTCTTTGAACTTGTTTCTTCAAGGATGTCTTGATACTACTTTTTATTCATTGTGTTTTCTGAAGTCAAACTGTGACTAAATCCTTCTCCTCTTGAGGAAATACAACATCAAAAACATATTCCATCAACATGCATCACTTCTGGCAACACAAAGGATCGATGGTAGCCTTTCTTCTTGGGACAAATGATTCTGCAGGTAGACAATAACTGTGCACGAGTCCGAGAGGATTTATGCCTGACCTTGTTGGTTTTCTTTTACACAAAATAATGTCCCTTGAGACAAGGATATTGTCCAAAACTCTTCACTGCACTGTAAGAAAACAGCTGCAAATATTGAGCAAGGTCTGCACTGGTGGCAGTACTATTCTGTGTCATACTCCTCAAGAGAAAGTGCTTGGTGGACATTCTTAGACATATTGGAACCTTCTTTTTAACTTCACTTTCTTTCAACCCTTGACAGTTGAAAATCTAGACAAGCCCCTGTAAAGCTGCTTTATGTTAAACAGATATAAAAAGCTTGTTTTCCTTTGAGCTAAGCTTATGAAGGCTCCTGTTACAGCAGAGACTATTTTTTCTAAGGCCCACACCACAAAAATCACAGTAAAATCACAATATTACAACCATTACAAAAAAAACAACACAGATAACTTGCATAGGCCAGCCAAATGTAAACTAGCTCATGACATTGTGAACCTTAGGTTGTGCACTGATGCATAATCATAATGGAACAGGCAGGAGCCATCCCCATACTGATTACACAAATTTTGGAGGATGAATCTGTCCAAAATGTCTCAGTGTGCTGGACAATCAAGAGGAAAAAAAAGTGCAGAAATTTCTATTTGTTGAGCCATTTGACATGTTTATCTGTTGAGAAAAGATGATAAATTAACAGGAATCTGTCCCCAGGACTCACCTTGGAGTTCTTTCCACCACTTCGCGCCGACTGCACAGAGTACGTTCTTTGGACGACCTGCTCAGGTGTGGAGGGGGACTTGTCGGAGGAGTGGTCTGAACCCTTCTCCACCATGTTCTCACCCTCCTGGCTCTGTGGTGTGGGAGAGCGCGAACGTTTACGCAGGACTGGTGAGCAGGTGGGCGAGCTCTTGTTTGAGTTACTGGCAGTGCTGAAAAACAAAAAGACAAAAAAATCTGTTTATATATTTGTTTTTTTGTCTTTTTTTGTAGAAAAAGTATGAACAACACTATAAATAAATTGTCCTTTCACAATTAAAAACATTGATAGGCCAACTCAAAGTAGTATATAACTGTGAAGTGAAAGAAAGAATACATGGTTTCATTTGAAACAAAAAGTCACAGGACGAGAAGGGAGAGCATTAATCAGAATACCAGCCAGCAGGCCCAAAGTGCCTTTGGAGGAGCTGCAGACTCTGATTTACTCTAGGTGTGGCTCTGCTCTGCTACAAACCCTAGACGTGCGCAGAGAAGCATACGTGGGAAATTTGAGATTGCCAATGCCAAAAAAGGATGAGTGGTGTCATATAAAATACTGTTGCTCTCAACTTCTAAAATTAATATTTTTTCATCCATTGTCTCTCACTTTGTTTTATAAAGTAAACATACCTAACCAGGCTGATATCTACTCCAGAAGCAGATCAAAATCAGAACTTTGTAAATCAGAGTGAATCAATACTACCTTTCACCCAAAATCATATTTAAAACAAACACCATTTTCACCTGACTTACTACACATCACTTTAAGCTTAATAGGCTTGAGGAACTGTGTGCTAACCATGCTAATGGGATCTAAGCAGAAAAAAGAAATCAACAACAACTGTGCAGGAAAACAGCTGAGAAAAACATTAACAAGACAAACCTAAGACTTCTTCTCACTACTACAGATAAATGTGAGTTCTTCACCAATCAAAAGACTTGGCACAACATCCAATTGTGTTTCTGTTAAAGCCAAATCATATAAAATAGAAAGTCTGGAAATCATTCCACGTCTTTCTTTTACCCCAATGAATCATGAGTTACACTCAAAGCCCCTATGGACGGTGAAACAAAGATTAAGACAGAGATACTGAATTATTCTCATACAAATGATAAGCAATATCATGTGCTTTTAAAAGGCTTAGTTTTTTAACTTCCTAATTTTGGATATGTTAAGATGTTTGTCTTAAAACATGCATGATTATGATCCATAAAAAACTGAAAGGTTACCATCTACAATTCAACAATGTCTTTGTTAAACAGACACCTAAAATCAAGCGCAACTATAGCTTAGCAAGAAGTCATCCAGATCCAGAGGGAAGCTAACAAAAGGCACTGTAACTGATCTGTGTGACAGCAGGCCTGCCAGGACCCAGCTTCTTGGCATGGTATTACGCAAGCCTTTACATCACTGTTGACTAGTGGCTGCTGTAACTGGTCATGAATTACTGATCTGCACAACGTCAGGGCAGATCAGAACCCTGAATTATCAGGAGCAGAGCTGGCATCTTCTGTCTGACTATTACGGCCTGCAGACGGCTCATGGACTTCGAGGACACAAAGGCATAGAAAGCTCAAATAAGATATTTATAAAATACGTACAATATAAACTTACTGGTTCCTACTCAAATATTTTTTAACTGTATATTACAAATAGTTTCCACAGACATGCCTGTAAATAAGAGGACATATGTTAAGAGTAAAACCAGTGTAACATTTTGCAAACATGTCAACTGTCTTAAAAAAAATATTTTTATTGGTTTTTGAAGGGTTAAGGGTGTTTCTCCATTCCTGATGAGCCTTTATTTATACATCTCAGATACTGTTTATAATTTCTTACAATAACTTCTGCATTAGTGGCTTATATCGTCTACCACAACACAATTACTGCTAAGACAATTTGTTTACCTTATATTCATGATGCAAGAATGTCTGAGCCAGAAGAATGAATGGGATTTCAAAAAATTACATATCACATGTAAATTGAGTCAAACTTCAAAGCTAGGTTTAGATTATATGTACCGAATCTTGAGCTCTTACCTAGAGAACGTCTTGACAACTCTTAGGTTGGTAGATAAATCTGTAAAATTTCTTTTTGCAGAAAATTTATTTGTGAAGGCTAATGTGAAATTTTAGTTTTGATAGTCTTCTTTGGAAAACATTCTTCATCCAAAACTTCAAAACTACAAGAGGCAACTCAAAGTCCTTTGGAGATGAATATTCTTTGTTCTGTAAAAACAGCTGATACCAGATATTTACAAAGACTGTATCAAAAATATATATAACTGTTTTGCATCACTGTCTTACATTTAATCCAACTAAACATTTAGTTTACTTACACTGACATTACTATGCTTTCAGGCAATTTGGGAAAGCGAAAGTAGTTATGTTTGGACTTCTAACATGTTAATTCACAACATTTGGGTGAAACAGAAGCACAGCTGTCAGCATGTTTTAAACCAACGCCTCAAACACAATCAGGTAGGCTCAGTTGTCATATAAAGAAGAAAACTGCAAATTACCAAAGGTCTGTTTCATCCTTAACATATTTGTATAATATAGAAAAGCATGTGGTCTGATGCAACTATAATTTAAGTGTTTGGCCATAAAGAGCATTGTTATATTTGGAGGAAAAGAGGAGAAGCTTGCAAGCCTGAGAGGGAGCTTTGCAGTGGGATGAATTGGTGTATTGACCAAGCAGATGTCATCATGAAATAACTTTCTGTGGAATTAATGAAATAACACCTAAAGATGAGCATAACTTTGGCACAAACACTGATTAATTACTTAACTGACAGTTCATCTTGGCTTGTTATGTACAAAATAAAATGATATATTTAAATAAATGTGACAATTAAAGCACCTTTTTACTGGTTCAACTGTGCACTTTGGATTATAGCTAACAAAACAATAGTAATTCTTTCCTCTCACACTGACAGGCAGGCGTCCTCTGGCACAGAAACACCCACTTGATTTTGAGCAGGAGAGACATTTACTGATCACCTCTCTTTTCCAGATACATGGCAGCAAACAATGGAAACACAGATCCGTCATCAGCATATGAATGACTCAACCCGATCAGTCATTCACACAACGGTTTGCTCTTTGAACCAGCAAGGCAAGTGTGGAGAGAGCGAACATGACGCTGACGCTAGCCTGCAGCAGCGCAGACAAAAGCTTCTATCACAAAGGCTTTGCTACAAACTGCTGCAGGAAACAATAACACTGACTACCTGAGGTTTTTTTTTTGAGGTCTTTCTCTGGACAGGGGGGAAATGATAACAACAAATAAATAAGATGTTCTGAAGTTCTTAAAACATAGCTTCCTCAGTGCGGCACCTACATGTAACAATAAAAATATGACATAAATGTCATTACTTGTTTGCTTCCTGCAAAATTAAAAGCGGTGACACTTAGAAAACCTATTAAGCAGCACTCCTATGTGCTTTAGAGGTCTAGAGGTGCAATAACTAACTGACCTGAGGGAATTGGCGGTTTTAATAACAGAATACCACCTAGTGTGTGAAACACATGCTAACAATGACCAAATGACGTGCAGAATTGAATTGATATCACTATGGCAACAGAGATAGACAGACAGACTCCACAATTACTATGTTACTGATAGACTAATACAAAAGAAGAAGATTCATTCAGTAATTAAATGTAATATTTTAGGTGTTGGAGACTGGTGTTTTTATAAAACACAGGTGACCTTATTTTGGACCCCGGTCTATTTGTACAAAGTCGGGGGAAAAAAAGATACAACAACAATGACTCCAAGCGAAAAAGAAATAAAACAAACCAGACAGGAATCTATTGATTATAGATTTCTGAAATATGCTAAGAAGTTTTATAGAACTTAAAGACAAAGGAGTAACAAGTAAAAAAGCTCTTTAACCTCCACCCATTCATACACTGTCTTCTGCTTATGAGCTTGGGTTGTGGGGGTAACGGGTACAGTAGGGAAACAAAGACATCCCTTTACCTGGCCGCAGGTAAAGGGGTTAAAGAAATATCCCTGCAGGAAGCTCATTGCATATACTTGTATCAGGAGTATATACAGAAATAGTTTATATCTTGTTATCATAGGTATACAGACATCTTAATTGAAAGCTTTTGTTCATGGTTTAGCATATTTGGAGCAGATGTTCTCTGCCAAAACACTGATAGCATTAATTTAAGGAATTAATCAAATGTAATCTTCACAAAACATGCAGTTTCTAGAAATGAAAATTTACATAGCAGTTATCTAGTAACACGCACAATACAAAACAAGTCACATTCACCCATTCTTAAAATACACATACTGGTAAGAAAGTTGAGGTTCAGTCATTGTTCAACATGTAAGCTAGGACATGACAAATAACCTTTAAACTACACAAGGATTACTCTTTCCATTGAACCAGCTGTCCTTGTGGATCATAAACCTGACATAATCATACAGAGATTATATTGTGCTCCCTGACTTGGTCCATATTTACACATTAATAAACTCCCAAGCTTTGCAATACACACTGCATCATTTGGGCGAAGTATATTATTTCACTTTCCTCAATGGTGACACCAGACTCATAATGAAGTTGTCTTGATCTATTGTCTTGTATTCACTCCAGGTACAAATCAAGGGATTTTCAGTGACTGGTATGGTGGCCCCTGACTAAAGCTATTTCCCAGTAGCTGTTTTATTGTACTATCTGTGTTCAAGTTTTTGTTGAACTAACAAATCTGAATTTTTTCTCACTAGGAATAGCTTTCACTAAGTGTTTCAAACCTTTTGTTCACTTACGATTAACATGAAATGAGCACCATTTTAAGACAAATGATCAGTGAGTCATATAAAACACAGTAAGATTGACCTAGTGTGTCAAATACATACGTCAGTAAGGGGAAGTTTTGAGCTTATTGCAGACTAATGCTGTATGAGTTGATGTATTGAGCCAAATAAAAGAAGCTATGTGCATCTTAGGTGACATGTATATAGGAATAGCTTTCTTAAAAGAAGTTAATATATGTTAGAGTAATGTTTCGAGACTGTCCCTTACAAACTCCTGGTGTGAACAAAAAATCTGTGGCTACTAGGAAAAACAAATAAAGAGATTGTGGTGTCCAGAATGTCATTGCAAGGAAGGTAAAGCTAAAAAAGTCAGTACAAAAGTGTGTAACACTGATAAAGTGAAATATGCTTTGAGTTTTCAAGCTTACATATGCAACTGATTTGATTGAAACTGGAACCTGTTTTTGACAGATGCATAAAACTAAGAAAGTTTTGAAGAGCAAAAGACAATAACTCAAAATGTACTTTTTTGAAATAACCCTTTCAAATGTACCTTTCATGGTATTGTATGTAATGCTTGACACTAACATTAAAATAAATGATGCTTGAGGATTAACCTGGAAATGAGGACAGCTCATCCTGGCAACACTTTGTGGTCATTCATTCAGAGCTTAAGTAAATATGCAAGTTGTTTTTTTTCTGGGATGTAGCAATGCATGTAGCATTTTTCTGTTATATGCAGAAAAATGTGACACTTTTCTCCTCCAAGTGGAGAGCTCAATGACTGCTACGTAGCATGTGTGGCCACAGGCACTGTAACGCAGACAGAGGCAATCGTTGTAACCCAATAATCAAATAACAATAACAAATGGATCTCCCATAATCTTTAGGCTCTTTTTGTCAATCAGGGGTTTCTAGATGGGTTTGCAGCAAAGACAAAGAAATGAAGTTGCAGTTTAATGCGTTGTTTTTCTTCGTACTTCTCTCTCAATTATGCAAATAGGTAGAGCCGAAATAACGGGCCAAGTGACTTTAATTTACATGACAATTTTGTTAGTTGTTGTGAGGCAATTAAATTGCCAAAATTGGGCCACTGTGGCTCAGTGAGTAGAGTAATTATCTTGGAATCGGAAGGTTGTAGGTTGTAGGCAGTTTCCTCCTGCCACATGTTGATGTTGGCAAGACACTTAAACCCCAAGTTGTGTGGGTTTGTGAGTGTAAATGGCTCTAGTTCAAAGTGCTTTGAGTGGTTAGTGTTACTGGTAAATTCAGTCCATTTACCGGTCACAGGCATTATCTAAATAGACTGATTGTGAGTCAGAATTGACCCCATTTTGTTTTCCAAAAACAAACACACCATTAACATACAGTATGTGGATGAGAGCAGCTGTTTTAGGAATTGATTATACAATTTGAGTAAACAGAAAATATGAGAGAATTAAACATATAAACAAGATTGCAAACCCTAGAGTACCAGTAACACAAATGACAATCAATATGAGCTGAACCAAACCCTAACAAGGACTAATTTAGAACTAATTCTAAACATAGTTCATAGTGATTATATCATGAACTATCAATATGTATTATTTTTTCCTAACTTGGGTAAGCAAATTCTTGCTGAGGGTGTACTGGCATACTGGTCCTGACATATCCTTTAACACAGTGTGATTGACTTGGGTCCCAAAATCTCGTGTACAAAGCCCAGATTTTTACAGAGGAACCTTCAAGCTTTCAGTCAGAAAGAATCCTGGCATGTTTGAGTCATTAAAAGGGTCAAGTTGTAACAAACAAACCTAAAAAAAAAAAAAAGGGGGAAAAACAACGTTCCACTTTGTAACAGTCTTTTCATTAAATAGGCTGCAAAGCCCTAAATCCCGCCGGCTCAGTCTGTCCAAACGTTCGGCTTCACAATGGAACGAAGTTCCGGGCCTTTTCGAGGGCCCCCAGTTGTTTTCACAGTTTTGCTGATCCTGGAAAATACCCATCTGGCACTTGTCGTTCAGCTCTGCAGCAGTTCGAAAAGAACCACGAGGTTCGCCATGAGCGTGCTCACACAGACATGCATCATGCAGCAACGGGGGCAGACCGTCAACATGGATGCAGAGGACATTCGCCCACATATTGCAGAAGCACATCGCGCCTCATTAAGTCTCAGTAAGTGGATAAAAATTAGCAACATCGTCTGGATTATTACTAAATCACCTCTTCATTTCATTAAACGCAAGAACAGGTCAAATTATATAACCAAGCCCATCCCACTCCACCCATTCATTCTCCTCACATTCAGGCAGCCTCTAGCAAGCACGTGAGGGAACGTCATACCCTTGGTGAAAAACACAGTCTCTGAGCACCTCGCCGTAGCAGCCCTGGTTAGCCGCCGTCACACACTCGAATGCGACCATGTCCTCGTAGGCAACTCCCTGTACTGAGCTGTTCACCCAGCGGATCATCCCGCGGACCGCGCGCTGTGTTTTCTCACGAGTTGTAAAAAAGAAGACAGGGAGCCGGATAGATAATGGAGAGAGAGAGAGAGAGGAGCTGGAAAAGGGAAGGCGGGGAGATTTTCTCCAGCAGGCTTAGGGCCACTGATCTTCCCTGGCCAGCTCTGATCTCCTAATAACCAGCTTACATCGCCCTTAACACCACCTGCCAAAGAAGAGACACTGGTGGTCTGCGATGCAGCTATCCCCCCACACCTACCTCTCCATGAACTCACTTCCTAAATAGTACATGTTGATCTTTCCAGACAGGGAAGCTAATCAATGCACAAGCATCCACTGCTTAACTGAGACTGAATGCAGACAGGTAAACAGGCAGCACTAACCTGCTTGTAGCCATGTAGAGAGTCGCTCAGCAGCAACAAGCTCCTTTCAAACGGCTTCATTCATACAGCCGGAGCATCGGATGATGCACAGGAGGAAGAAAAGGAGATGGGGGGAGGGGGGGGTAGACCAGGGAGGTGAGAGCGAAAAGGAATGATGGGCGAGTTCCGGAGCATGCCAGAAGGATGAGAGGAAAAGCACAAGAAAGCAGGTACATCACAGGAAGAGATCCCAACAGATGGACTCTGAGGCTGGCTTTCACACTCCGTTTCTTCCTTTTGATTTCATTTACTCTTCTTTGTCTATTTCTGCCGTAATGAGCTATCGCTTTCCTTCTCCATCTCTTCCTCCTCTGCTCCTCCAGCTGCTGGATCGTCTGCCTGTTTACCGTTTCCCCTAGAGCCCAACCGATCCCGTATCTCGCGATTTCTGCTGCTGCTTTGAAGAATTCACGGCTGCACGCGACAGCACACAGTCAGAGACTGAGGAAGAACATACAAAACGAGGTAAGGGAGAAAAAGAGAGGGAGGGAGAGTGAGAGATGGTGAGAGACGCAGACAGAGCAAATGAGAGAAGAGATGGCTTTCACTTTGCATTCCACCTCAACTCGGAGCCGGCACTTCGAGGCTGGGCTACCTCAATTATTCATGTGTTTCATGAATGGAGGGGCTGACATCATTGGCATCCAGGTCACCTTACATTCAAAGCTTGTTCTAAATCACACTGAAAGGAGGTCCAAGTCTTTGCGGTAAACACAATTCATGGTCTCACACAGACACACACATGGACACAACTCAGGATATTTGGTGCATTTTGTGTGTCAAACAGCAAACAGCGAGTAGAAGTTTAATTTGAACAAAAACTCATCTTTAGAAATCTGACATTACATTATTAATATTTAGCTGTTTTCTCAAAGCGAGTAAAAGTCTCACATCAGTTCATGAATAAATATTCCCCCCACAGTTACAGGTTTCTAATTGCAGTTTGCAACTTTTAATGTTAAGGTGACCGCACTTAAATAGTCAGAACTTTAAATTTTTACAGACCCACAACTTCCTGTTTCGCTGCAGCATATAGGTGAAGGGGCAGAGAGTTTTATTTTAGCCACTCTTCAAAGTAGGGAAGGCAAGAAAATATACCAATCAGGTAAGGCAGATGTTTATTTATCTTTAAAGATCTTGAAATACAAAAAAAAAAAAAAGTAGGCCTGGATAAGACCCAGTGTTATCTTGAAACCACATAAATGATTATTCCCACAAATAAGGTTGGACCAAAATAGCAAACAAGCAAAAAAAGAAACATTATTATGCAGAGCTCTGCAACAAAACAAATTTAGTTTTTTTAAAATGCAAATTTAAAGAAACAAAATGAATAAATAAATAAATGTCAGTGATATGACAGTGTTAATCCATGACAGGTGACAGTTGCTAAAGGGCATCTAATTTTGTTTTTGAGTAGCAAATACTGTGTGCTTTCTACCTCATGATCTTAGACTAACAACAAACAACTTAGTCAACAGACCTGTTGCATAATTGCTAGAGTTGTGAATGTTAATTACTAATTTAGAAATGTTTTGAACAAAACATTGCACCAAACTGGGGTAACTTTTAAAATCCTGCACCCAGTTAAAACCTGTTTTACAAACTTGCCAACAAGTTAGGCAAACTTCCTAATTGTGAAGAATCAACAAAATTAACGCAAGTCGAAATGACAGAAATTGTTACTGTATACTACTCAGAAGGTTCTGACCAAACATCTTCAAAATAATAAAAAAAAAGCTATAAAACAGCACCCCGTTGTTATTCAAACATGCCAGAAAGGGCAACTTACAGCTGATCTCAAACCTACACCTACTCACACATAGCAATTATAACAGTGAGTAATCACCTCTTCAGATCTTTAAGGAAGCAACCAGAACTCTTAGCCGTGCTGCTTTTGAGGCTTGACCCCAGGACCGTGAGGATGCTGGCGGCTTCTGTGGGAGCCCTCAGCGGAGTCGCTCTGTGGAACAAAGGGAGCTGGTCCACTGAGCCGGACCACTGTGTGCCCAGATAAGCCAGCCCAGCCTCAAACAAGCAACTGACCTACTTAGGGGTCCTCTGTTTTCACTGTTGTGAAGGGGACACGCTAATGGTCAAACTGACCACAATTTCATACAATTGGCATGTAGACTACAGTAACTGCACAAGTGCACATACTTCTTGCGCTTTTGCCACATTGCAACCACCAAGCTAAGTTTATTTTATTGGCATCTTACGAGATACACTAGACCAATACAAAGTAGTGTTTAGTTGTGAAATGGAAGAAAGATAATAGTTGAAATATTTTTTTTTACAAATCTGAAAAGTGTAAAGTACTTATGTTTTTAGCCCCTTTCACTCTGATGAAGACGAAAGACCACACGAGGCAGGTCATGTGGTAGAAGGCATGTTGGTTTGATGAGACCAAACCTTTTTGTCAACATACAGCACGCTACGTGTTGAGGAATACAATTGTTGCCAAATACACCATGCCCACAGCAAAATATAGCAGCACCAGCAGTGCTATGTGGTGGGAATGCTTTTCTTTAAGAGGGACAGGGAAGCTGATCAGAGTTGATTTTGAAGCATACAAACTGGTTGGTTCAAAGAGTATTAAAGTTTTACAAAATTCCTGTCAAAGTTCAAAGTTAACTAAATTGGGTGTCTGTGGCAAGACTTGAAAAATGACAGATGAACCTGCCAAATGTGACTGAGCTTGGGTTATTTTTCAAAACAAAGCAAAAAATCATTACTCTGTAGAAGTACAAAGCTGCTAGCAACAAGCAATAGACATCTAGCTCTTACTGCACCAAAATTAAGTTCCACAAACTTTACTTATTAAGGGGTGAATGCATAAACATGTGTACCACACTTTTTGGATTTGTAAACTGTTTTTGAAAAACATTTTATTATACACTACTTTATGTTGAGGTATGTATAAAAATGTGAGTAAACTTCACATGATGTCAGAAAGTACAAGGGCATGCGCATACTTTTTGCACTGCAGTGTAAAGTAGTAT
This sequence comes from Alfaro cultratus, assembly GCA_903066825.1. Taxonomy (NCBI): domain Eukaryota; kingdom Metazoa; phylum Chordata; class Actinopteri; order Cyprinodontiformes; family Poeciliidae; genus Alfaro; species Alfaro cultratus. Next base: position 8,074 of record CAEFZX010000924.1, on the reverse strand, counting down.
AGGGTCCCAGCATGGTCGTAAGTTCACCACAAAAGACCTTTTACCAACTCAGCCTTGGTAAAAACTCAGAAGCAAACAGATCACACCTCAAAATAAAGAAAAAATAAATAAATCTTATGGCATAGCTTTTTTCACATCTTTTTAGGAAAATGTTATGTTATTTACAGCGTTGCCACAGCAACATCATTATGGTGATGCCTGGCTGGGTCGGAAATGTCTGTCAGGCTGACAGTGCGGGGCGTGCAGTTGCCATGACAGCATGTCAAGCCATTCATGTGCACTCAAACTGTTTTCAGCGACAGGGAAAACGAAAGAACTGGAGGAGTGTGTTTGTGTGTTTGTAAGGGGCCAATGCTGCTGCATAAAACCTCCTCACACACGATTAGTCATGTACAAAGCAACAGAATTTAAGCATACTTTACTGTGCAACAGCTTGTAAGAATATAAAAAAACTGCTTGTCAAACAGAGACCTGAGGATCATAGCTAAAGTATGTCAAGGCGTTTATTTTATCTATTTAAATCTAGTCTCACAGGCGCAAGTTAAATTAAAAAACTCATCCTTGGTCTAAGAGGACCTGACACTGGCAAATCTGTGACAATTTTTGAACTCACATTGGAAGTTGTGACCTACTGCCTAAGGCTGCCAAAACCCGTTTTCTTAAAGCAGATATAATTTAACACACTGATTAAAATTCAAAAGCAATGTCAGTATGGTGAGGGGATTTAAAAAGATCAAGAGAGGGAGCAGGAGGAAACAGGAAACGGGCAGGAGAATTAAGCAACTGTGGGACATTTAGTCCCATGGGACCGGGCACAGTCACTGCCATCTGCAGGGGACCTACAGGCATAAGGGGACAACACAGAGGACTGACAGAGTGTGAAGACAAAAGATCTAAAAAATGAAATAGTTGAGAAATTAAAGGCCAAAGTAATTTCCGCATCGGTTCACCTGACGAGAACAGCGCTTCTAGCTGAAAATGCAAATATTACTACACAAGCAGAGGTCCAGAGGGTTTGGCTGACATACACTGAGCAGATTTTTGTCAACAAAAAGCTCTCTTTCCTGTGTGTAGAGCAACGTCCCGGATTTATTAAAGGGCAGGAGAGTGGGTCCTCAGTGTTCTTTTCAACATGCTTAATGGCTAAATGGCTCTATTGTTTTGATCAAACAAGTTGATGTAACGCTATTGTGAGAGTCATACATCTCTTACAGAGATGCACACATTACCAACCACAAATGCAGTTTCAAGTCCATTAAAAACAAAGTAAACAAAAACCAAAAGGAGTAAATATTCCATCTCACATCATGACATTATCAAAGTTTAATAATCAGTATAAGATGAATTGTTATTGCAGCTCACTTATTCAAACTGGATCAGTTCTACACCCATTTTGAAATACAAAAAGGTAGGATGGTGATGAAAATGTAAGCTAACTTAAATCAAACAAAAACTGCAATGATTTTTATATTTAGAAACCATAAACTCAAAATACTCAGCATGTAGGTTTTATTGCAGAACATAGTGGTCATATCAACTGTTTAGTACTATAAAATGTTGCAGTTTCTCATCTGAAACAGAAGTCAACCTTTTCAGATTTTATATTTTCAAAGGTTCTGCAAATGTGGAGCCAAATGTAATCTTATTGTTTTGAAAATATGCACACATCTTGATCAGTGACAGGTCAGAACAAAACAGGCAGAGAAGTTCAACCTTTTTGTCCCCAACCATCCCTTTGTAATGTGCACTGACTGCGGTTTCACATTGTCTTCTTGAAAAATGCATGGCTGTCCTTGGAAAAGACCTGGTATTGAAGGCACCATTTGTTCCTGTAAAAGCGTAATGCAATTTTCAGCATAGAAAGTGTCATCATAGAGACATAGCCTTAATTTGCCACCTGAATTTACACCATTTCACAGCAGAACCTGGTGTTGTGACTTACTACTATTATGAAAACTTATTTAGCTTTTCTTTTTTTTGTCATTTCCATATTTCCACTGTCCATTTTTGAAAAGCATCTGGATAACTAATTAAAATTAAAACATTTTCACTTAAATGCCAATGGCATCTCTGTACAATGCAAAGCTGGTGGACACTCTTCCTTACCTTGTTACGCAACGTGGCCTCTCTATGGCTCTAAATATATATAGAAATAAGAGATATATCCTGTGAAACATTTTTTCTTTAACATAGTTAAGGATTACACTGTCAATACATGCCTTCAAATGGTCAAATAACTATTTGCCGAATCATTTATAAAGTATGTTCTGGCACATAAATTGGAGGTGCTCTCAGCATTTGAAATGCTGAGGTGAGTAAATGGTGCAAACAGGACATCAGCATAAAATAATATGGGACTGCAAAGTTATCATCGGGTTATGTCTTATGAATTATGGCTATACTTAAGCTGCAGGAGGGTATATCCTATAGCAGAGAAGGATATATGTGGCATGCATCTAATGTTAGAGTTGAAATCACCTCGTTAGGAATTTGCTAGCATGTTGAAGCAGCATGTTGCTGTGCTTCATGCAGATTTCCCTAAGTAATAAACCAACAAAAACTACTGCATAGTGGTTGTAAATTACATTGTACACATTATCCATACATGGATAACCTATGTTGTGTTGTAGTTTTATGTGGTGTTAACCCTTGATGTTTCTTCGGGCCTGATTCTTTGATTATTATGTGCTGCAAGAAGGCACTGATTATATAGATCTGTGTAAATTACAGGTATTTAAGGTTAGCTATTTTCAGTCACAAGCAGATAAAAGAAAAAAAAAAATCAAAATAAGCTTTTTACATTAAACATAGTCATGTGAGTGCAGTGGTAAAAAGCAGAGTACAATCAGGGATGACAAATGACTTGTGGGCAGCACACAGTGAGAACCCCCCCCACCCCTAAAAAACCAGCATGAAATAGAAGCAGAAACAAAGAGATAATAAAGGAAGGAAGGAATTGTTTCCATGAAGGAAACAATGCTGCAGTTTCTCCTTACTGCAGAGACCCTTTCTGCGAATTTAAACCCTACATAAATATTTATATATCAAAGGCTGCACTTGGGTTCAAAACCTGGCATTTCATTTCTGACTTTCACCATTTTGTGGATTTAATCATCACATCTGATATCCCTTATATTTTTGAGGACCTGCAAAACAGCCAGTAATTCAAAAAGAAAAATCTTTAGCGTACGACTCTTTAATGTCATTCAGATAGGACAATTATTATTCATGCTGCAGAGACCTGGAAGCTACAATTTTAAATTGAGCTTAAAATAGCCCAGAGAGACATTAGTGGCTCAATGTTGGGTTTTCACTTAGATGTCTGCATGAGGATGTGACCGTGATGTTTTTTTCCTGGAATCCTGCTAAAGATCATTTATCTTTGATGTTTTGTTTTCTTGACTCTGCATGTGTGTGTGTGTCTAAAGCTGACTACTGCATCCTCAAAGTACCACAAAAGGACTGATAGGAAACCTAAGACTACAGTCCATTCCTACAATGTTCACTATGAAAAAAAACATGAAAAATGCATTCTTGAAAGTAGCATTTCATTAAGGAGGTCAGATGGATGCAGTGTTGTAATGCATGGATGCTTAGTTTGTCTGTCAAACTGTCCAGCAGTAACAGGAGGCTGGTCCACCGTGCCACGTGCAGCCAGAAATCTCTGCCTCAAGCCTGCTGTCAGGGCCTTGGTGTTGCTACAGCTGCTGATGCTGGCTGGGAGTGCACATCTGTGACTGAGCGCTTGTGTGCACGCGCGTGTGTAGGTGTGTGTGTGCGTGTGTGTGCGAGTCTGTGTGTTTTGGAGATTTAAGTCACACCAAATGTCATACCAAGAGCAAATATCCATACACTGGGACCCTAGCCAAATCCTTACAAATCTCCCTGCTCCCCTTGCTGTCACACACACAAACATGTGCAAGCTGGTTTCTTTCTTCTTCTTCTTCTTTTTTTTTTTTTTTTAAATTCTTATCTTAAAAAAATAAATGATGCAAAAATAACAAGCAAAGCACTCTCCTGCATCACAGCTGTATAAATCTGTCTTCAAAAGAACTGATGCACCATATCTCACTATGATGTGTAGTAAACGTGTACACAACAACACAGTCCATATAAATCCAAACTCTACTAAATAAGCGGAACAATAAATTATTTATTTAATGGATTTTTAGTAAATTATTTATTAATTTATGGCTCTTATGACCCTCCACTGTTTACATTTATTAGAAGCTAAAATTTACAATTGCTCACTATAATTATAGCCTTCTGACTAAAGAAGATTATGACTGCCAAAATCAAGACAACTATATATAAACATGACGATAAACAACTTATCTAAGTTGCACATCCTCTGATATCACATTAGTAATTGTACCACCTAATAATCTTGTTCAAATAGTAAATTATTCAAATGATATTTAGTGAGAGACTATGCAGCCGGAGGCGATTTATGTTGCTTATCTTCTGAAATGATCTGAGGTCATTTAACACAGGATTCAACATGTCCATGTGATCATCATTATGGAGCTATAACCAATGTGAATGTTTTGTTGGAAACAGTTAATTTTGCCATGGCCAACAAATATCAATGACTAATCACACAAGGTCATCCTTTCAATATAATATATGAACATTCAGTGCATCACCTGTTAGAGCAGTGGCACCTTGCACACCTTCTTGCTTTGCCTCCAAATTAACCAAGGCAAAAACTGTATATGACTTCACTTTTGATTATAATAATAAAACATAATATTTTTTTATACAAGAGATTGTTAAATGTACTGAATTCAAAAATGCACAGGCAGTCATATAATTTTATTTATATGTGGCTTCTCACCAAGACAAGTCCTTTCTAGGTAAAGGACCATGTGATGCCAACAGATGGCTGTTGAGTATAAAGTAACCTGAAAACAGATTAACTGAGGATGGACTCAGGTTTAGCAGTGTTTCTACGCTACAGAGTAACTATGGCACATTGCAAGCACAACACCAATGCTTATATTTAGGTAGCTACATAACCTAGGTTACCTACATTTGCACAGGGCATCTAATTCATCCTAATGGTCTAAGAAATAACATCCAAAGGCTCAGTCTGCTCTGGAGAACAATGATGGCGAGATTAGCTCATTTCTAAGATAATACAAGAGGAGACAACAGATGGGTGAAATTAGGAAGGAAACGTACAAATATAGAGATAATGAAAGAGAGACAGGGGCTTTAGGGAAAACCAGAATTCCTGTGGGGAAAGAAGAGCTCCTCATGAAATTGAAATGGAAGAAAGGAAGCGGGACGCACGTTGCCGAAGCTGCTCCTCATCTATTTTTTTCTTTCTTTTTCTTTTTTTTTCTTGCAGTGCTCTGTAATTCGCCTCTAAAAATACCAAGCTAGAAAAAGAGGAGGGGCACAAAGAATCGCAGGGGCTGGGGAAATAACAGAGAAGATAAAAAGGTAGATGATGGAGCACTTTGGCAAAACATGTTCAAAAAAGAAAGTGAAACAAAGTCCACCTGGTTGTGTGTTTTTTTGTACATGTGATATGACGAGGAGACAGGAAAACATGCGAGTGGGAATGCCAGGGAGAGACAGACGGAGCATGTGCCAGCTCTTTTCCAGGCGGCCACGTGAGCGCTTTTCCTCAGCTGGTCTGCTCACACTGAGCCAGCCAGAGGGGAGCTGTGTGGGGTCGCTGGAGTCACAGTGGAAAAAGGCATGCTACATGGAGCTCATACTGGATGTGCCCAGCCTGGTCACAGCCCACTGATTCTCACCTAACCCTCATTCCAAACCAGTATGCTTTCTGCAAATTGATAATGAGGACACAAGCAGAATTACACAAATGCTTGTATTGACCGTTGTTTAAAGATTATGTAGCATTACATGGATATTAGGCAGAAAAGCAGGAAACAGTCCGATAAATCTTGCCCCTGGCTTAGTTGTGCTATGCATACTTGACAGCCTTAAAGCTACACACAAAAACAAGTGCATTTTAAAATCACAGTCAGAGCAACACATTGCATCTGCCTCTGCTGCGCTTATTCTTACCAGGCGAGCTTGAAGCCTTTCATTAGTACAGTGAGGATTGTCTGACGTCCATAGCGCGTTGTGGGCACAGGGCTGCCTGTTCACACCGCTGCATGATGACTGACAGACTGCCAGTGCCTCACCTCCCATACAAAGCCAGAGAGATGCACAGAGGAGGAAGGGAGGATCGGAAGCAGAGACTGATGGACGGTAGAAGACTGAAGTCTGGGAAAATGATCCTGCGCCTCCTCCAGCCGGTTTGCTACATTCTTCTGCTTGAATCAAGGTGCCGCAGTGCTCAGCACTTGTGCCAGAAACTCACACCTCCCTGGGCTTCTTTGGTTTTCCCAAAAGAAGAGGAGGTGACCCGCACTGCAACATTCGCAGCACAAACTGCAGCATGCCGCAGAGGCAAGGAAGGTTTAAGGACTGCAAATAAATGCAATCATGGCTTGTTTCTGATCCTTTCTGACTGTTTCCCTTCAGGTCGTGCTCCACACTGTCCCTGTGAGGTTCGCTTTGCTCACTCAAACTCCGTCTGTATCAGCTTCAGCCTCCGCAGCGGACGAGAGCTGCACTTGCTGTGCTCACAGTGAGCAGGCGCAGGATCCCTTCCCTCCCTCCCTCCCTCCCTCCTGTTCACTCTGCCCTTTTCCCTAGATGGCTCCCTTTCTCTATTGCACTCAAAGATAAACCTGGCAGATCCAATGTGAAAGACATGGTGGCTGTTTCTATCTGTAACTCTGTGCAATGACCTGCAGCCCCCACCTCACGCATCACAATATATGGAGAAACACAATAGGGGAGATAACCTGCAGTACTTTCATAATTTATTTAACTTGCAATCTACTTAGTTAATTTAAGTTAATGTTCCCTTATGCAGTGTGGTGCATCACTTGCACATAAGCACAAATGAAGGGGGAATATGAATGACAATGACAATATGAATGACAGCATGTTTTTTATTTTTAAAAAAACAAAACATGCTGCATGAATAGGGAAGAAAAAACCCCAAGATGTGCACGTTTGTGAACTATATGGTTTTCTTTATGGACGGTTGATATCCAAGCTTCCCACGTTCATGTTATTGATTCAAATGAGACTAATCCTGGACATATGTGAATTTTGTTCATGTAAATAATCACCAAAGTACTGTGGGCTAAACCCTCTAAGAAAAGGGAGGCTCTCTTACCATCATCCTAATTGTACCTAGTGGCAAGATAAACTCAGCTCCTTGTTATTTGAATGAATAACTTTTAAAAAACTGCTCAGGGCAATTATTATTAAAACTTATAATTTAGAAGGAGCTAAGCATTGCAGTCTCTATCCAACTGGAGAAACCTCTTGTCACTGGCCATTTCTCTTGCATCTAAATGAAATTTAAACCATAGGAACAGTTTCATGAAAAATGTTAGAAAGTGTTATTTTAAGACCTAATGTAGTTCAATACTAGCAATGACTGTCAACTCAGTGAGCCTCCTCACAATGAAGAAATTAGTGGATCTTTCAACTCCATGTCACCAAATAGTCCACAACAGACAGTGTAGAGGATGCTCACATTATATTTCTAGGCACCACTGTTGATTCCCCGAGGTACTGTGAATGTGGCTCTACTGGAGGAAGAGAAAGAGAGGGAACCAATAGAAGAGATGTAAAAGTTCACCCTAATATCCTCCCAGGGTGCAGCTGTAAGTGCAATAACCTGTACTTCATTGCAGCAACGTGACAGCAAGTCATCTCACACACAGCCCATCTGGTGCTCATCTACTCTTGAACTAAGACGAATTTCACAGACACAGTACAAATAATACTCCCAGCTGTGATGCACCAATTGTTAGCATGAATTATGCGCTCATGATTTCCAGGAACATTCAAGGAGCTTACAAAGTTCATCTATAAAAACATGGCCAAATGAAAACAGATTGTCTTAAACCAGCTCTCCCAGTTAATTAGCATGATGCAACAAGGAGGATGGTCTGCTTATTTCTATCAATGTTATTACCACAAACAAATGAAATAAAACAGAAGGAAGGGTCAGTGTGACGTTCCTTTC